>CM029278.1:2681751-2800861 GCA_016920895.1 Vaccinium myrtillus
AACGATTTGGGACGATTCAGATTTTGTAGATGATTCATATTTTTCGGTGGTCATGGTTGTGAGGATTCAATTGATATGGCAGAGGATTCAGATTTTCCAGTGGGAGTAGGATTCAGATTTTTCGGTGGAGAATAAGGGTAATACGGATTAATTGGTAAGGGTAATACGGATTAATCGGTGGAGTTTTGTAGGATACGGTTTTGTAGAATGCTTTCGGTGGAGTTTGAGATTGGTTATGGCAGGGCTTTGATACCATGTTGAAAGATTATAATTTGATGTATATTCTTCTCACTAGGAGGCACAATATATAGACTGTGTACAAGATAATTTAGGAAAGGAAATAATAAGGAAATTGCTATCTACCTAATTAGACTAATTACAAACTTCCTAATTGTCTAATTGCCTAATTGATTTACAACATGTGCAACACGTGATTCATATGATTCATATGATTTTGTAACATTATGTGACTTACGTCTCCTCATTCTCGTACCAACATTAGCCCTTACTAATTCCATTAAGCCACACTAATCCATGTTCAAGACCAAGACTTTGACAGACATGGGCCCATTTTTCCATAAGTGCCCACATTTCTATCCCAAAATCGGCCGAGTGAGGCTATACATGTGAAGATGATAACACCACCAACAATGTCACACAAAATATTTCACCCAGAAGGGTTATTTCAATTATCGAGGTCAGGCATTAAAAGAGTAATTTTCTTGTGATTTCTCTAATTTCGACTAACCATTCCATTAATGAGGTTCACGGTATGAATGACTCTACCTTTGTTCGGACCAGAAAGAAGAATAATCGAAATACGTGTAAGCTGATCCGAATACTCCCATTATTGAGGTCAATTCTCTAATTCCGGCTAACCATTCCATTATTGAGGTTCACGGTGTGAATGACTTTACCCTTGTTCGTACCAGGAAGAAGAATAATCGAGGTATGTGTAAGCTAACGTGAACACTTGGAATGAACTAATGTATGTGTGCGTAATACAGACATACGTATGTCGCCCGCTCCACTGAGGTCTGATTCTGGATTAGGAATGGCAACGGGTAGGGTATGGATTGGGGGACTGTATTCCATACCCGACCTCCGATTGGAGGATCTTTCAGCATCCCCGCCCCCATCCCCATTGGGGATATAAAATGAAGAACCAAATCCACCTCCCGATGAGGATTGGGGTTTCTCCGAATATACCCTTATCCAAACAGAAAATAAAAATTAAAGAAGTCAAGAATGAAATAAATTGATATTTATATTTAGAAATATAATCTTAATTGATATTCTATGAATATTAAGTGGTCTAGGATAGGTAGTAATTGATAAAATTTATTAATTAAAGATGTAATTGTTTACATATGTAACTATACTCAAGATTTATACGTATGTTCCTATTTATATATATATATAACATGGTATATGTAGTATGTATAACCGGGTACGGAGAGGGTATGGGGCGGGTACGAGTATTTGAGGGTGGGGATTACAAAATAATAGCCGCTTCATACCCGAGCGGGTTTTCATCATATATTACCATACCCGCTACTACCGGGAAAAATTCTGAGTCATCTCCTCCTCCATATGGGCGGGGGCGGGGCGGGTATGCACTTGATACGGGGAATGGGGAGTTGTCATCCCTATTCTGGATTAGCCTCAAAAACCTTTTTCGGGTAATTCCCCACAAAACTTTCCTTCATTTCATCTTTCTCCGACCTCCACAGCTCCACTTTCCAATTGCAGTAGTTTGATAAATTAATCCCCCCAATTCCCCCAAATCACATCAAAGTCTCCATCTTCCACTTTCTCTCTCTTCACATACATCTATACATACGTGTGTATCGACTTCTGTGTCAATTGTTTTAGCAGAGCCGAATACAGAATCGGAGTGTAATCTCTGTTCCCGTCAAAGAACACGATCTTTGTTGTAGTTTGTCGTCTTTTCAGCTCGACGCAGCTGTGAGCGCCGAGTAAGTTCGGAGATGGTGGAGGAGAGTTGATACTCCAATTCAGGTACTCCAGGGTCTTGAATCTTTTGTCTTTGAATCAGTTTCTTATGCTGTTTTTGGTGTTTTCAGTCTATTTGTTCGATTGCTGCTGTTAGTTTTTGAATTCGTGTGCTTCTGGCAGTCAGGAGTAAACTAGTTGTAAACTTGTAATTGGTCGGTGTGGGTTGTAGTTGGTCGTTTGGCATTTTCAAAAGTGTGCAATTTTGATCTAGGAACACAACTTTAGAACAGCTCCGGACACAACAGAGCTCGGAGCTGTTGCTCACGTGCATCAACGGCTCTGGACATAGCTATGTCTAGACTTCTGTTTTAAAGTTGTGCTCCTAGTATTGGTCGTGTGAAAAACTTGCTTGCAACTGTGAGGAAATTATTTGGGGATCCATAGATGCAGTCTGAATGAATAGTGGAACGATGTGGGTTTGAATTCGATCAGATAAGACAGCAATTGCATGCCTGATGCCTCTATCTGAATGAAAGAGGTTTTCAAGCCCTAGTATCACTGCTGGAAATCATTAAAATTTTGGCTTAAGGTTTCTGGTTAGAGTTGTAAGTAGGATTCATTATTAATGAAAAAGTTCTTCATTTTTCTTGTATCAATGTTATAAATTGGGTTTCTTGGTACATCAGTTGTTATTAACATCGCTTAATTTTGAATCTTTAATTTTTTCCTCCCTTGCTCGAACAGTAAGGGTGGAGTAAGTTTATTTAGGTGCTGCTTTGAAAGAAAATAAATTTGTTAGCTGTTTCTTTGTGCAGAGAATAAAGTGTTTTGGCTTGTGGGTTGAACTGTCATGCTGAATGTTGCTACCTGTCGGTGGGCTAGAGATGAATTCTACAATGGATGATATAAGCTTAATTCAGCACGCACAGAGACATCACCACCTGGTCGTTAGGGAGCTTGGTGAAGAGATTGATTTGGAAATTGGGCCTGGGGACGATGATCCAGCATTTTCAAGCACTCCCCTTATCAGTGGTCCGACTCGAGAGCCTTCAGCTGAAGAGCATGATGAAAGCAAACAAATGGCGATGGTTTCCCAACTTTCCAGTGAGGATCAAGATTTGTCAAAGTCTCATTCGGGTAAAAGGAAGAAGAAGGTGGTCAAAAGATGGAGAGAGGAATGGGCTGACACATACAAGTGGGCGTATGTTGATGTGAAGGAAGGTACAGCAAGAATATTCTGTTCTGTTTGTAGAGAATATGGTAGGAAGCATAGAAGAAACCCATATGGGAATGAAGGTAGTAGGAATATGCAGATGAGTGCACTGGAAGAACACAACAATAGTTTGCTGCACAAAGAGGCTCTTCGAC
The DNA here is from genome assembly GCA_016920895.1 of Vaccinium myrtillus. Taxonomy (NCBI): domain Eukaryota; kingdom Viridiplantae; phylum Streptophyta; class Magnoliopsida; order Ericales; family Ericaceae; genus Vaccinium; species Vaccinium myrtillus. The sequence continues at coordinate 2,685,079 of CM029278.1, forward strand.
TGCAAATGGCTTCAAAGGACAAGATTATTGTTGACAAACCCATTTATGTAAAAGGTCAGTATCAATTTATCTTATGTTTTTGGTACTTGGATGACAATTTTGTTGGCATTCATATTTTATTGACTAGAACGGGTACTCGTTTCCCTTACTGTTAAGTATAGAGAAAGTGCAATAGGCAACACTGGGAGGAGTAAGACTCAGTAAAGATAGGGCTAGGGGACAGCTGCAGAAAACAAGATCCATAGAATTTCATGGAAAAATTAAGTTTCAGCAATTCTAACCCAAAATACCTTCAAACCATTATAACGAGAGAAAGCTCAAATTGAAAAAGACCAGCAGCATAGTAGTTAAGAATAATGTAATAAAGACGCTGTATACTACCATGGTGACTTCCCCTTGTGCCAAAAAGGCTTCTTGGTGATCATGTGATCTTTAGTCTTTGCTTTGGCTTCCAAAGCCTAAAAACTCGTATAATCATACAATGGAGTTGGTCAAAGTGTTAATTAGAGGAATTTTATGCCTTTTTGAATGTGTAGTTGGAACTTTGAATGACGTAACAAGAGACTTGTCAATGGATGAAAGGGCTGTTCTGCAGTGGAGTTTAAATTTTTTTTTTTTTTGTCGACTATCTCTAATGTAAGAAAGGGACTTTTAATGTGATCTCGTTTGCTTCACTCATGCAGACCTACGTATTTGATCTGCATGATTGAGTTTTGGAGCTTAAAACCAAATAAGTGAGCTGTTGGGTTTGCAGATCAGGAATGGTTTCATAATCTGAATTTCACAAAAAATGTAAAAAATACTGATGAAAATGGAACCCGACAACGTTTACAGCAGCAATATTCTTTTCTGACCTTCTCTTTCTTGTTTTTGCCTTTTCTTTTTCTTCCCCATAATTTTGTTATGCGATTGGATTGTTCATATTGCGTCTGCCCATTAGTATGCCCACTTTATGACTAGGGCCAAGTCAATTCGAATTTTGCTTCCTAGCTATTTTTCTTTTTTGTGGCACTCTGATGGTTTTCTTTATTTGAAGCTCTTATGTCAAAAACGGCTGGAACTATAGTTGAGGCTGCTGTGAAGAGGGATCCTCATGAATTTGAGTTCATACAGTGTGCACAAGAAGTGGTTCATGCATTAGAAAGAGTGATTGCCAAAAATTCTCAGTGAGTTGTCTAATGGGTGAAGTATTTCCGATTAGCTTTTCATCACTCACTGGAAACCATATCTGGAGTGATATTTATTCCAGTTCTCATGTGGTGGTATATATGTTTCAGCTATGTTAACATGATGGAGCGCTTGCTAGAACCCGAGCGTATGATTGTTTTTCGAGTCCCATGGGTTGATGATCGGGGTGAGACACATGTCAATCGTGGCTTTCGTGTGCAATTCAACCAGACATTGGGCCCCTGTAGGGGAGGTCTTCGTTTTCATCCGTTGATGAACTTAAGCATTGCAAAATTCCTGGGTTTCCAACAGGTATAATTGTTTTCAAGTGTTTGTGCTCCAAATGGTTTGAGGCTGTTAGGTTACCTGTAGTCTCAAAAGTTTAAGCTGTTAGGAAATGGGTCCAACGATGTACATCATCCTTTTTCTCATGCAACCCCGTCTTGCACGTGGAGAGGCAGATTTTCATAGATATAGCGAAACCGAATGTGAATGGAAGAAAAAGATTCCAAACGAGGAACGAATACGAAAGGAGAGACTTGAACCCAAAGACCTTTCCCTACCTGAGCTCTAATACCATGATGTTAGGTTACCAAGTAGTTCCAAACGCTTAAGCTGTTAGGAAATGGGCCCTACAATGTATATCAAGTTATTCAACAGAGATGTTACCAGGTTACATTCCACATGTTGAGTTAATTACTTTCTTTGTAGCTCAGTGTACTTAGAAACCTTGCAACGCTTGGGTTTATGGAGTTACGGTTAGTCCTACCAGCTAGAGACAAACTCCTTGAGAGTTTTTTTTTTTTTGATCGGCAACAAGATTTTATTTAAACTCGACAAAGGGTACATCGAGGAACAAGCCAAAATACTAAGCACAAAGCAGAGTATAGGCTTGACAAAAGAAACCCTTCAGCGAAAAACTGAAAGGAAAGAAACAACAGGGAAAAAAAACATAAAAGAAGCACATTCCATCTCACATGATAAATATCAAAGGAAGCACATGAGAAGAATTGGTGAACTCCAAGCTTCAATCTCCATGAAGAGCTAGCATCAGCATTCCATCAACATTACGTAGCTCCGGATCAAAATAAACAAATCAAGCACTCCTGGCAAACCATCCCTCCAACAACATCCTTTGATTCATAAGAAAACACCACAGCAACCATAGAATCACCCGAATTTGCATCCTTAAAATACTCTTGACAGCACAACAAACATTTGAAATAGCTTTAAAAATTTGAAAGACTCCGAATATCAGCAACACTCAAGCATATTAGCAGCTACAGGAACGCCATCAGAATGGAGAAATCATCACCTTTAACCAAATATCCATGACTATCAAACTGCTGCATCATGGAATCCAAAAACAGAATGAACAACAGAGGCATATGCACCATTTTGAAACTCTCAAAAGCATTCAGCCTTTCTCTTTGTTTGGAGGAAATTCAGTGCTTAGAGTTGCTCCTCAGAAGAGCAGCAAATCTATTAGATGTTTCAACTTCAATCGACTTCTTCATATGTCTTAAATCATCCTCCGTATATTCAATCCCCAGCTTATCACCAACTATTGTACTAGCATGAAGCTCTTGAAGGACAGTATTTTGTTGGAAACCTTGCAGACTAGAGACGCCAGTAGAATCACAACTTTGAGATATTCTTTTCCTTAACGCTTTCCTAGCTTCTCTTGGATTCAGCTCAACTTAAGATTTATGCTTGGAAATTGAGACCCCCGTATGTTATTACTTGAATCCAATACCACTGGTCCATCCATTAACAAGATATTCGTTTCCAATTCCTTTAAATGATCCACATTCTCTATGCTATTATCCTCTGCCACCTTTTGTTGCATCACAAATTCCCGCATTTCCTTTGATTGGACTTCACCTTCTTGGGCTTTCTGCTGTGATAGAAGTTTATTGAGGTATGTCTCCTTTATTGGGCTGCACGAATCTTCCACTATTGAATCCAACCCATGAGATGTGTTTGAATTCACCTCAACTGATTTTTCAGCTTCCTCTAAGTCCCCTGGCCTATTCTGTATTGGAACAGTTGAATGTTGGACATTATTATCAGTCCCCGCATGCTCTAACAATCTGCCACTTTCATCTTCCATGTTAGCATCCTTGTCAGCCTCCTTATTCTCTTCTATTACCATGTCATAGACTGAATGGTCTACCTTTTCCACTCTGTCATCCCTGTCATACTTTGCTCCATCCATCTCATCATCATCGACCTTATACTCAGAAATTGTTGGTTGAAGTTCTGGCTCAAATACCCTGAAAGTTTCCTCCTTCTTCACCTTAACCATGTATTTCTTCCCACTAATTTCCAGCCGGATCTGACCTTCAATTTTCTCCTCTTTTTCTGTCATAATCAATATTCTAGCTATATCGTAAGATTCTTGGCTCAGAGTTTTATCATCAACCTCCAGGAAATCTCCCCATTTGCTCCCAATAGCTTTTAAGGTCGGGACATTCCACGCATTCAATGGCATCCCGTAGCAACCCAGCCACACGAATCTTTCCAATTGGGCAGCTTCTCCATCCCAGGGCTTTAACTCATCAAACCAATATTCTGTCCATTTTTCCTTGATCACACCATCTCTCTCCTTCTCATCCTTAAAAGTAATTATCACAAATCTACCCCCAATTGGATTAACTAGAATATCCTCTCCTTTTACTTACCTGAACACCTCTGCCATCCTTCGAGCTGAAATTAGACGTTTCAGTCTACCAATAGCACTTCGGATTAGCCATCCATTACCCGATGGCTGGAGTTTAATAGTGCTAAATTCACCTTTTCCGCTTGATTCAGTTATATCCTTCCTTCTCCATACTTGTTTTCCCCTATTCTCAAATTGATAACTCTGATTTATATTGCCTCTATATTGAGAATGAATAGAGGCATGCTTGCTCTGACCTCGTACTCGTACTCTTTTAGTGTCCTCGTACAGTAGAGATTGAGGGTTTTGGTAACCCTTGTTCTCAAATTGATAACTATTGTTTATATTACCCCTTTTATGAGCTCTATAAGTCGGATGAATGTTCTGACTACAAACTTTCTCAGCTACAAAGTCATGAAGAAATTGGCGATTATGGTACCTTCTGGAGTATTGACTGGTATGATCTCTGAATGAAATTCCTTGAGAACGGCCACCGTGGTTCTGCAAACCATAGTCATGATCATCTTTTCTTCTCAGAAATTTGACTACCAGTCTTCGATCCCACCACCAGGTTTTGTTCGTTCCAGCAATAGCTGTGGTCGCCTCATCAGCGGAAGTGAATCTCACAAACCCAAAGCTCTGGCCTGTAATTTTACTTCTTTTATTGGGGATAAACACATCTCTAATCTTGCCGAACCTGGAAAACAGATTATAGATCTGTATCTTCCGTATTTGAATCGGTAGGTTATCAACAAAGATCGTTTAGAATCATAATGTAGCACATTTTGTTTTTCATTGTCTATTTTTAGGCAATTTTTGTGTCACTGGCGCGTTTGAATGTTGACGGTGAAGCAAATTCTGTTTGTAACAGTGGTAGAAAAACTCGACAGCTGTTGGTTTATTACAAAGAAATCTATCTTCCTGTTGAGTTCATCAATAGGCGGGTGACTTGACCAAAAAAATATAGAACATATGAAAGATTTTTTATGTTTAGATGCTGTGATATCAACTGAATGCAATGGGCTTCATTGTCCTCCAACCGCATCTGAAAACGTGAATGAAATACTCCTGTTTTGAAAAAAAGGTTCCCAAATAAACTCATGACGCCTCCACAAAAAGCGGGGTGACTGCCTCACTACTTTCTCCCAGGACCTGATCCTGCTGTAAGCGAAAGGCCCTTGCAGTAGATACTGGGGTAGTTCACCTGCATTTATTTGAGTCCTTATGGGAACGTTGCTTCTATAGAGAGCATTATGGGTGGGGTAGAAGGATAGCTGGAATGATCTTCATTGAGCCGATGGATCTCTAGAATGACACTTACGGAGAACTAGGAATTAGGGGGAGCCAGGAGCCTTTGGAATGCTTCCTCTTGATAGCTTCTATCCTCATTTAAGTATAATTGTGATCTTTTTACGGACACATTTCATCAGTTGGTTAGCTGCCAGAGCTTTGCTATGCAGAAAATGATACTGATGGAAGCAAAACGCAGCTAGCGATTGCATGATAATGTTCTGTTTTCTCTTCTTTTTGCAGACATTGAAATGTGCCTTATCTCCATATAAACTTGGAGGAGCTGCTGGTGGTAGTGATTTTGATCCAAAAGGAAAAAGTGACTGTGAGGTATTATTTTATTATATGATCTCTTTGTTTTCCATAAACCTTCATAGAAGTTCTAATAAGTTCGCTTAATGAAATAGTTGTTTTGTTGACACCTGCATTTGCAGGTCATGCGTTTTTGTCAGAGTTTTATAAATGAGCTATATCGTTACTTGGGTCCAGATAAGGTAATCTGGGATGAAATATGTTATACCACACTCTTTAGACTGTTGGTGGATTGTACATGAGATTTTGAGCATGTTGGTTGTGACGGTGTCTTTCCTAATTTATTTATTTATTTTTAATTTTTTGACAAGCCAATAAGCTATTTTCCATGTCATTATGCCTGAATTATTAGGATCTTCCTTCAGAAGAGATGGGTGTTGGTGCTCGCGAAATGGGTTATATGTTTGGACAATATCGTCGTCTAGCCAGTCATGTGCAGGTAGCAAGAATTGTCTGTTTTCTGAACTTTGTTTTTCTGCAATTTTGCTGCTCAAGTTTCCTGTCTTCGTTTCCTTGTTTTCTCCTCTTTGCATTGTTCCTTGGGTGCGTGTTTGTCTATCAAGGTTTCCATGGTTAAAAACTGTTAGGTTGTTATGTTGTTCACAGGTACTGCAAAATATTAGGATCGCAGGCAATGTAATTCATTTTGCCCTCTTACTTCAACCAGATGTATCTTTTAAATCTGAAGTTGCATAATTGATAACAGCTATTATTTTGTCTCTTTTCATATATGTATTTTTTGAAAGCATATTTTATGCTCTTTAAGTTATGTGCATACAGTACTTTCCAGAATGTAGCAAGTTTCTGCTAATGCGAATGTTTGCATGGAATCATTTGTCTTGAACTTTATATGAAACTATTAGTCATCTGTCATTTTCTATATAATTTCAATGTAATGCTTATGCAGGGAAGTTTTACAGGGCCAAGGATAATCTGGTCTGGCACCAGCCTACGAACTGAAGCTACTGGCTATGGGCTGGTATGTAATATTTCTTTCCATCTGTCTGTCTCTTTGCTCGAGCATGTGCATGGGTGGTTTGGGTTGGAGAGATTATCCATGTCTACATCTATGCATCCTCATCTGTATGTTTCTGTAAAGGTCATAGTTTTTTTCTTCAATGCCTGGATGGATGTCCTTTCTCGGTATGACAATTGAAGAGGCCTCTCTTGAGTATCTGAAATGACACTGACCTTCCCTCAGAGTTGCCCCACTAATGGCGTTAAAATACATCTCTCTGCCTCTCTCTCAGTCTTACTTTTACGTCTTAGTGACATCTATTGTTTTCTTCTATCTCACCCCCAAGCCCAACCACACCATTAACCTCACCTGACCGCAGCTCTCACTCAACGACCTATCCCAAGATTCTCCAACATATTGTCATTCTTCCTTGTCTATTACCTAATCAGATATGTACTGGAAATTTTATAACTTGTTCCGAGGGCTGAGAGGAGCGAAAGAGTGGGAGCGGATTGCCCATTGATTTACAAAAATTTGTGCTTTTACCTTGAACTTTTTAAGAGGTTTTCCAAAATTACCCCAGTATTTTGAAAATACTAATTTTGGTTTTTCAGTTTGGCACTTTCCGTCGATTTTTATTCCCCGATAAGCCCCCCCTCTCTCTCTCTCTCTCGCGCGCATCCAGTCCTTCATTTTTCTTCAACTTTTCCCTCCCTCTCTCATGACCACCACCATTACCTCTTTACTTCTACCACTGTCAGCCCACATGTCACAGTCTCAAGACCTCGTCTCGGTTGTAGTTTCAGGTAGATTTTGCCCCTAATTAAAAAAGACAATGGCTCTACTCCGGGATGTGTTTTGTATATTCTTACAAGTGCATATCCATTGTGAGGGTCATGGTTAAGTGACGGTTCTCAAGATTTTTCCAATAAGCATGTCTGGTTATGATATGAGTGGAGAAGATGAAGTGATTGGAGGTGTTTTTTAGAGTTGGGTATTTGGAAGGGCGTAGGTAATATTTAGGAGAATGATAAGGTGACGTCAGCTCGGGGAGTACATTATGTGGAACTAAACCAGAAGGAATGTCATTGTCAGTTTAGAAACCTGAGGGGAGGTCCCTTTGATTGTCAAATACTTAAGAGGAGGTCAATGTAATTTACCTTCTGTGTAATCACTTCCTGGTTTACTGTTTATGCCTCCATTGCTCATTAGGAATCTCAAAAATTCCCTTGATTTTGCAGGTTTTCTTTGCCCAGCTTGTTCTTGCAGACATGAATAAGGAACTTAAAGGACTGAGGTTCATTTCTTAAATTTGAAGCTTGTGAACGATAGTTTAGTCTATACCTATAGGAAAGATATATATTACTGGTAAAGCATCCAAACTCAAAACCAATTGGCAATGAGTGGAGAGGCCGCCTAGGCTCATATACGAGCTTTGGAGGTTATAATTAACCAATGTGGGAAAAGGTCTAACACTCCCCCGCACTTGCAACCCCTGACCCGTACGTGGAGAGATAAACAATGATCCATTGATTCCAATGCAAAATTAACTGTTAATGAGTGGAGAGACTACCCATGCTCGTATACTAGTTTGGGAGGTAATTTAATGTTGGACAAGCTCTAGCATGGAAGAACTTGGATTCATCAAATGGGCATTCTTTTTCTTCAAACCCACCAATACATTAAAAAAATAATTTTGGGGGGGGGGCTTTAACATAAAATACGGGGAAGACCGATTGGCAATCATGCAGTTTAGTTGTGGGAAATGAGATTCGTTATTATGTACCTTTTATTGGTTAATAAGAGGATCAAAGGTACAAGGCATAAGTGAAATGGAATTTGAGCAGAACTAGGTGTGAGAAGGGCAGTGTAATTGTTGAAATAAGTCCCCTGCATGATGACAGAAAAATTCCATGTACCCTGTTGATGCTCATTCACACCAGAAGAGAGGTCAATGGTTACTTGAAAATTGCAAGGATAGGTTTCGGGAATTGTCCGAAGCCTCAGGGAGGTGATTTAAGTTACTCTATAAGTTATTGTGTTCTTCGTTTACAGAAAGAAGAATAAAGGCGTGATGTAGAAGTTTGGCCACTTGCTGAGTTGTTTTTAACTGTTCCTATCTGAATTTCTCCAGATGTGGTGTAAGTGGTTGTGGAAAGATTGCAATGCATGTTCTTGAGAAGCTTCTTGCTTTTGGCGCTATTCCCATCACAGTGTCGGGTATGTTCTACTGGCCAATTAAATCTTTTCAGGACTAAACATTTTTGTTTAAAGGAGCTTCTTGATGGGAAAATAAACTAGTCATGGGAAATGTATTCAAGTTATCCTTTTCTGAACCTACTCTGGTAATTTAGCACTTTGTACCTCTCTTTTTATGATTAAAGCTATTATGTTTGCCTAAAATAATTGCTCAAATACATGATCATCGTGCTTTGCTTTTAGACTCACTAAGGATTAAGGAATAGGTTTTTTTCTTAGCTGTTTTCTTATATTTTTTGGGCTTCACTATTATTTCTATTTAGGAATGGCACGTGGTAGTTAAGTCCCTAGAATGACTGAATAACAATGGATAGTTTGTTTAAACACGTGCCTTTGCTGAAATTTTTTGTACAGATGCAAAGGGTTATTTGGTGGATGAGGATGGTTTTGACTACATGAAAATACAATTTTTGAGAGATATTAAAGCTCAAAATAGAAGTTTGAGGTTTGTTTTTGCCACATTAGTTATCATCTTCTACATTGCAACCTTTATTACCTACAATGTGTCCTTATTGGTCAAGTATCATCTGCAGAGAATATTCAAAGACTTATGCTCGTTCTAAGTACTATGACGAAGTTAAACCTTGGACCGAAAGGTGTGATGTTGCCTTTCCTTGTGCTTCCCAAAATGAAATTGACCAGTCTGATGCCATTAATTTGGTTAATTCAGGTTGTCGTATACTTGTAGAAGGTAGTGGTTCTCAATGCTATTAGATCTTTCTATACATGTTTGGTTTTGTTCGTAATTTTATTTTCTTGTTAATACTCTTAAACTGTTTTGCACTATGTGTCCCCTAGGTTCCAATATGCCTTGTACACCCGAAGCAGTTGATGTTCTGAGAAAAGCTAATGTTCTCATAGCTCCTGCTATCGCTGCTGGTGCCGGAGGGGTAACATGAATCTCTGACCTTCTCCCACTTATCCCCTAGTCTTCATCTTTGGCAATTTTATGAGCAATGCCATCATGGTGTAATCATTTAGGTCCATCTACAATTCAGCGGTCGTTTATCATTCTCATAAGCACGATCTGACTTATCCGATGGTGTGGTGTAAATGTCAGTTGAAGTACTCATTGATTTACGATTCCTTCGGGCTATCCCAAGTCCATATGGAAGCCTGAAGGAAAACCTGAAGACTGAATTTTTTCAATTGCAGATGTCAGTACATGGTGAAAGACAAGAACATGAATGGGATAAGGATAGAGATAGGGATAACTATTATTGAACGTGGAGGAAGTTGTATGCGTTTATGACTTTATGCTCATTGTCTTTTTCTTTCCTCAAAGAGATGTAATTATTTCCATACTCCGTAGGAAATCTCTGTAGGTTTAAGGAAAATCTGCTGCAGACAGAAAGTTTTGCTTGTGGATGTTAGGAGTGGTGCATGGAAAAAGAGAAACACATGAATGGAATAAGGATAAATATGCATTAAGTGTGAAGGAGGAAATTGTTTGCAATATCACTCATAATCTATACTTGTCTACATATGCACCCTAAAAAAAGATCGATGAGAGATGTATGGAGTAATCAGAGGTGAAACGTAGGAAGAGAAAATACTTGTAGTTAGAAGTGGTGCATGGAAAAAGAGAAACAGAGGTGAAACGTAGGAAGAGAAAATACTTGTAGTTAGAAAAGGTTGCTTTATACTAGCTCGTCTCCCTGACTCCTTATTTTGTATGTTGATGTTGCTCTTGGTTGTAATATTATTTGTTTTTCATAGGTAATATGTTCTTGGTTGTATTGGTTTTCATTTATGTGCTAAACCCTCTTAAGTACTTGGTTTTCAGGTTGCTGCAGGAGAACTTGAACTGATTAACTGGTCCCCTGAAGAATTTGAATCTAAATTACAGGTGGGGCTTCTCAACTATCTATTCCTTCATGTTAGTTTTCTGTCCAGGAACTAAGTAACTCAATTCAAGCTTCGATCTTCATAAATTTTCAATCTGATATTTACGTTGAAGTGGCGTCTAAGTAACAGAAATAGCTGGATTGTAAGAATCCGGAACAAAAAGATTGTTGGATTTATTTTACTGTATTAATGTCAACAATATCATTTCTTTTCCAAGTCGTGCTCGAAGTTTACACAAGTTTAGTGGCATCCATTAATCTCAACATAAAGAGCCATGTGATGGATGAATTGGCTCAAGTGTGCGAAAGTGGTGCTTAAAGATTAATCTATATGAACATTATTTATTGCTGAACTAGATGGTTTAATCTTTTTTTTTTTTTGCCCGATTACCTCGATTTGAGTTAGAGTCCCCTGTTAGTGACTTAGGACAAATGCTTTCATAAAAATAGAAGGTTTTAAAATGGCAAGAGAAAGGCCAAGGAGAGGAAAGGCTTAGGTAATAAGATAATGCAGGCGCCTGGAATAAAGTACTTTTGCTAGTGCCCAGCAAATGTTATTTTCCTGAGAAAATTTGGCGTGCCACAAAACCCAGCTAGAAATATGTTATCACCATCTCGTGAACAGATTCTGATTACTCCACTTTCATTGTGCACCAACTCGGAAAAAGGATACACGACACGCTCTAACATGAATTTCAACTGGCTATGGACATTTACTTTATCCCTGGTTCAGGCTATTCTTCACGTAGTAACTAGTAGGTCCTTGTGGGACTCCATGCAGGAACTGTTATGCTTTTGTTGGGCTTTTTGTCGGCCTGATGACCCTGACCTTTACCTTTTCCTGGCAGGAAGCCATGAAGCAGACATACCAGAGAGCTCTGAAAGCAGCTGCTGATTTTGGCTATCAGAAAGAGAGTCCCGAGTAAGTGCTTATTTTAAAATCCTCATCTTCAATGTCTCTGATTTCCACATCATGTGCCCTTGGTCTTCACGTTTACGAACATCTTGTGTGCTTTGAGGTCAATGCCATGGATGGTTCTTTAAGGGAGTAGCTTTATATCCCTATCAATGGTTATTTAAATTATACACCAAACAGAAGGAAGATTGAAGAATGGTAAATTATTCTACCAAGCTGATGGTAACAGAGGGATTATTGATTTTCCTATCCGAGTGTGTCTTTGAAATCCTGGCTCTCAGTTTAAGATGACATAACCACAACATAACAGCATAAAAAATTCAACTTGTCTAGGCATATACATATGACTAGGCTTACAAATTGCCAGATAGGTTGCTATTACTCTTCCCTTAGGAATTGGATCTAATTTTCTTTCTTTATTTGTTTATTTTCTCTGATTTTTTTTTTTTTTTTTTTTTGGGAACAAAACTATTTGGATAAGTGGCCCAGGTGGAGGTTTTCAAGTTTTAGAATTCTACTTGGTTATGATTTCACAGTTTAAAGTAAGACCGTATTAACTTACCTGCAAAAAAACACAGGCATTTGAATTGATAAAGAATGGTACTGAATGGGATTTGACTACTTCCAGAATTTAAGCTAAGATTGCTTCAGAAATCTCCTTGCTTGTCTCTTATTTTGTTAGTATCTGTAAAATGTAGTTCGTAACACTTGTAAATATGAAGGATGTAGTGCTGTCTAGTACATCTGAATCACTCTTATCTGTCTCTAATTCAACTTTTTCTTGCCGGCCAGGGCTTTGGTACATGGAGCAGCCATCTCTGCTTTTCTGAGTATTGCTAGTGGTATGTCAGATCAAGGATGTGTATAGAAACAGCTGCCTATTCACTTGTGTTTCCTCGTCGGACTGCTCTCCATTGCACGCATGGAGCCATGCCCATTGACAGGAATTGTATCAAAATATCTCTGCTAATTATTTGAGCATTGTCATGTGGGCTGCAGTATCCTATAAGATTCAGTATAGGTATATGGTAGGATGTATCTCTGTAATTTTAGTGTAATTTATAGCTGGGACTTTAAAGAATTTATGGAGAATTCATGCTTCTATAATTGGGAAATGTAACTGTGTATGTGAAAAATGGTGAACAGACATTGAAATAAAATTATTCTTTTGTTAATGATGATTTATTTTTAAGTTTTTTTCTTGGATAATATATGTATATTTTTTTGATAACCGGATATCCAGGCCAGCTTGTGCACACCTCGACTAATTCTTGGGACCTGGAGATAACGACCGGGCATAACCTCCAATGGCCTCGACCACTTGGATAATATTGCGCAGGTAACAGAAGTAAACATGGATCTCAACCAAATTTTGTCATGCTACATTTCAAAAATGCCATTCAATCAAATGCTTAATCCTTCAAATTACACTCAATAACAAACTATCAAACTACAGTTGTAGGAAGCCCTCATCACTTCTGATACAAAAATTACGATGAGTAACCAATATCTGTCCAAAAATGAATATATGAGAAAATAAGGCTGAAAAAGTTCACGAATTCCTCATCCCAGCCATCCCTTATAGCACAACTACAATGATTTAAATTTTAGGATTGTGTTACTTCACATTGGCGTCCCTGACGAGTAAGGTTGAGTACAATGCTCGGGCATATCTTATTCTCCTCCTAATTGGCTTTCCTTGATGAGTGAGTGGACGAGTCTGATTTCTCAGCCAGATAATGCTCAAGCATATCATCTTCATCATCTGCCATAGAACCAAAGATGTAAATTGTTTGTTTGTCTTGTATCATTGTTCCTGTGAGTTTTAAACATCACTCCTCCCATTTTTAAGAGATCAGTGGAGTCATAATTACCTTCGAAGTCCTCATCGTCAAAGTCAATGTCAATGTCCTCCTCATCTTCCACATCAGATCCTTCTGTAACTGGTCCTGCACCTTTCTGCACAAGAGTAAAAAACACATCTCGTTTTAACCATACATATTTGAATCCTCTCTCACTCCCTCCCTCCACACACAAAATAATGGGGAAGAAACTGTTCAGAATTAAGTACCGCAGAAGCTCTTCCAGTTTCAAACCACTGTCTGCCTGTGAGCTTCTTTTCCTTGGGTGCAGAAAGTGCTGACTCGGGCATTAACCTGAGAGTTGGTGCATGTGATAACGGTCGAACAACCAAAAGAAGAAAAGTCTAAGCGAGTCCAAACACATTCTGGTATTGTTCAGGGTCTGGTGTATCCAATGTCAGGACAAAATATCTCTGAATTGTGAAATCGTGCTTTTGATCTCTCCTTCCTTTTTTATATATCTGTATATATTAATCTATTATCCACCATATTAGATATACTAAAATTTTGCAACATGGCATTCAGATTTTTCATTCTTTTTACAGAACTTCAAGACGCTTTTACTTACAATTCATACAGAAACTACAAAATGTTTTTCTTCCATTAGAGAAAAACATATCTATCGTGGTAACTCTTAGGTAAGATTAGGTTTCCACATATCTATCGTGCATCGGTCAATGAGGTAGTTAGGAGGATTGATATGGTTACCGTAGATGGTAGCACTAGCCACTAATGGTAGATCAAAAATGACTGTAGAAGTGGCAGTCCAAAAGGATCTAGATTTTATGGATACAACAGAACATGACGCAACAGACAGAACTCAATGGAAGGTTTTCATGTAGGCTGTAGCCAACCCCAATTGATTGGGCTATAAGGCTTAGTGTGGTTTGGTTATAGAGACTTGGGAAATGGCTGATGTTTCTGACTACTATATTGTCCGAAAGAAGTTTCATAGTGTAGTTTGTAAAAGAGAAGATATGATCTTGATGATTCCTCCAAGAAAATCAAGTCTTAGAACCAAGGATTTGTTCTACCTCCTATTTGTGTTTCCTGGCACCAAAGGTTCCAGACTTGGCACTATGGGGGTACACGCTGACTTTCGAAATCATGGATTCCCCGAGGATAAGCTCTAGTTTTTTAAGGGCAGGAAGCTTTTCACAGACAGAATGACCATCTTTTCAGATGACGTTAATTAAGTCTTATTATTCTGATAGCTTTACTTTGACAACGTTACTCACCTCTTTTTCTTTTACTTTTTCTTTTTTCTTTTTCCTTCTTTTGAATTTCATAACTCACCAGTTTACCTTTCTCATTATTGATTGGACAAGATGATGAGAAGATGAACCTCTGGATACATGAAAGAGTACATAAAGAATTGGATGCTTCTTGTGAAACTTACTTGGCTCTTTCTAGAGCTAACTCTGCTTCAAACCTCTCTCTCCAAGCCATGAATGTATCAATAGTAACCGGTTCTCCATGAGGCACAATTATCTGAATCAAAATATGAAAGCAGTGCCCCATTAGAAACACAAAGAAGGAAAACATGTGAGGAGAGAAAAAAAATGGGTGTAGGTCCCACGGTACTAATCAATCTTAACAAAAGACTATTGGCAAAACCATCTAAAGCTGAATGAGGTATTAAAAATGTCAACGATTTGCTGATAGGCCCTTCTGAGATTATACTTCAGGGTACACAAAGAGGAAAACGGTAGACATCAACAAACTTCACAAATAACTTTTTTTGTGTCTAGCATTAATTACAAGTAATACTACAAAGAATACGGCAGTATGAATTACAGTAAGATATTATGCTCTTAACAGAGCAGAGTTTTCGGCTCAATGGTACTTGGGTGCTGGGCAACCGCAATAGGGAATAGATTTTCAATTAGAAAGTATATACATTGGCAGTCGAAGTGTACCACATAATCATACCTCATCTTTCTTCTCTTCCTCTTCTGTGTTCTCATCGTCAACATCTTGTGCAAATCTCACACACAACCACTCCTTAGCAGATGTAACTAGTGTATAGACCATAGCCATGCCAAGGTTTTCAGATGCCTGTAAAAGTTCCAAAAGAAATATGCTTGAAGAAGATAGTTAAATGAGAGTAACAGAAAATTGCAAATTGGAACAAAAAGTGGTTCAAAAGCTACCTCTTGATCCAGCTTTTCTTTCAAAATCTTGAGATCCGATGTATGAATTCCCTTTAAACTGAAAAACATCACCGTAATGGATGAGGGATAGAAAGAAAAAATCATCTTGAATGATAGTAAATTCAGTTATCAGCAAACAAGTTGGACAAATCTAACATCATGGAGGTCCTATGTCGCTCCTAGTTCTCATCAGTTTTCCAGCAAAATTAGTTGTGAAGGAGCAACATGATAATTGAAATTTGAAACACCCAAAAGAGAAAACTCAAAAATTATAAAATTAAGCTGGTGGGGAATTGTTCATTTGCACATGGTCGACCCAAAATTGACGAGAATGGCAAACTAACACAACTACAAATTCCCATTGCAAAGGTGATGGGAAATCCCAGTGTATTGTTCCAATGTTCAGAGATTGCAGAACAAGTCGAGCAAATTCATCCATGGGGTGAGCTGTAAAAAGAGGAAATTGTTTGTTCTCACTGAGTCACAGACATAGAGTAACATGGTGGTCGACGATAGAAACTGGTCAAAAGTGCTACTTGCACACGTACTGGCAAAATAAAGAGAAAGTAACCAACCTTTTCACATTCAGAAGTGGTGGTTCGTCTGGATATTTTTCTGTGTGAGAGAAAATTAAAGCCAAGCAAACTGCAACAAAAGTTCAGGCAACAGGTCATGCTGATAGGCGTTTAAATGTCCTGATTCCTGAAGTAGGAAACCAGCAAACAAACTCTGAAAAGAAACAAATATAGAGAATTTCATAACCAAGGAAATCAAAACCTGCAGGGGCTGTTGATTCATCTGCGTCGTCATCCTGTAAGAAAAGAAAGAGCGGTATGGTAAGAAACCCTACAAGAATAATGCAGCCTGAAGAATAACAAACAAGATGTGGAATCTCCTCTTGCTTTTGTTCCATGGTCCATAATATTGCCCCCTCGTATATATCACCATAAGAAACCGAAAATAACATTTCCACGTTTCCAACATTTAGCTAGTGTTCCCTGCTTCTGACAAAGGCATAGTTTCTACCACAGGCTGTCATCATTTGGCCACTACACAGAAGGAAATGGCACAAAGGAGAATATGTACCTGAGGAGATAACGTAATTTGGAAGCACCGATTAGAAGTGTTTAGCCCACTTTCGCTTGAGTGAATTTCTGGCATTGCACAAGCAGAAGAAAATAAAACACCTTGTTCATTACCTGGAACTAAGGAAAATGGAGGATTTTGGGTCCTCAATAACAAATTTCCAAACAGAAAATGTATTTCAATCAAACCTTCGAAATCATCCATAAGTATGGCTTCCAAAGCCTCAATTTCCATCTCTTGCTCCTGCGCATGGTCTGCCACAAAAAGGCTTAGTATAGAAAATAATTACAAACACAAAAAGGTCATATAAACAATCCATAACAGCATCAGACCTCTACACTTACATTCATTCCTCCACAAAATACAACTCAATCACCAAACATGCCTACTTTTAATGCATCTATTTTTTAGTTTAGTCATGGATTGCATCCAATCCATGACCATACAATGGAGCAAAAGAAACCAATCAAAAGGCATAACACCAGGCAAACTAGCCTATATGAATTGGAATGACATAAATCCCGTGGTTCAATTGCGCCCCGGATTAGTCCAGGTGAGCCCCGGATTAGTCCAGGTGCACGTAAACTGTACCGGACCCTGAGTTATCAAAAAGACACATCCCCAAACTATCAAACACAACAAAACCCACTGAAATTCGCGAAACAAATATACATCACATATGTCAATGAAATCAGTTCACCTATCATCAATCAATACTAGAAAGCAGCTAAATAACTGAACTAGCGAATATGACCGATCCTTCAATCATCATTTAATCAAATTGTCAAAAAGAAACATTCAAATTCCAATTCTACCAAGAATTAACGTTAGAAACACATAAAAGGTTCTGTCCTTGGGAAAAAAAATCACAAAACCCACTACTGGATGGGAACAATACTTTCAAATGGATTACCAGTCATGGCTGTTTGATTCCCTCTCTCTCTCTCTCTCTCTCTCTCTCTCTTTCTCTGTCTCTGTTTATATATACTGTATGTATATATGAGCGTTGCACGAGTTACTCTGATAGGGTAGGAAAACCTAGCCCGATCGAGAAATCACTCGTCTTTTTGACTCGAGTGTTTCTCCACTCACACAGCAACTAAGGTATGCGCGAAACACGGGAATCTCTTCCGCATGATAAAAGTTGGACAAAATACAGTTTGCATCCATGTACTTTCATTATTTTACTTGGCAATGGTCACTTTATAATTAGGGGGTGTTCTACTAACAAAAAAATATTTTTTCAAAACACCGAAACATGTTATTCTTTCACAAAACATCACATAAAAAACTGTGAAAAACTAATTTTTTCAAAAAACTAAGTTAGTGGAACTCCCCCTTTAAACCAATGGGTGTACATCAAATGTATTCCATTTATGCTTTGTGAATTGATTTTATCACATCTCAATATTTATGAGTACAATGTTTTTTTTTAATTTTTTTATTATGTAATAAGTTGCGAAGTTGGTAAATGAGAGGGTGGTTGTTGGGTAGGATAGTAATTGAAAGATAGAATGGAGGTCATATATATGTTTTTATCGATGGAATGAATGAGACCGTGAGCTGCTTGTAACTAGGGATGACAATTAATTTTGCCCCGTCTCTAACCTCCTCGCCCCGATCCGAACTGGTAATCCCCAATCTGGTAAACAAATGTGGTGGGGCAGTATTTGTTTCTCCCGATCTGTTTTAACCCAATTTGCTTCCGATTATAGTTATTACTTGTTTTATATGTATGTATATAGATTCCATTATTGTGAAATAATAAGAGCAAAATATCCAATAATAAATGCACTATTATCGGGTATGTTTTATTTATATCTGTTTTTTAGCTCCCATGATTCATCAATATCTTGTTCTCTAGTCAAAACATTCTATAGAAAACAAATTTAGTAAAATTAAGTACAGTGAATGGAGATCGATTATTCCCTGATTCTGACACTTCTCCAGTTTCCCCTGCTCTGCTTCTGCTTCTAAAAGAAACGAAGCGGGTACGGGAAGAGTAATCTGACTCTGATCTCCCCCATTGCCATTTGTACTTGGAACTCCCGTTTTTATTACGGAGAAGAAGAATAGAAGATAGTAATTGAGGGGAGATATACACTAGAATTTGAGAGATTATGTGATTGTGTAAGGATGTAAAGTGTGTTTTCCAAATTTCATACCAGTACCCGCAATCACAGCCGTCTACCACGAAAACACCAAAACTACACCCTCTCTTTCACGACCGTCTGATCCTACACTCGTCACCTGGTGGGCTCCCATCAGTGCATGGAGGGGACAGGTGTAGAAATACAAGTAAACTACCTGTCGCGCCGTATTAAAACCAATTTTTTTTCCCCTTTACATTTTTTTTTCCTCCTCTCACCATCCAAAATTAATAAAAAAAAACAAGTGCTGTATTAAGCCACAAAATCTCTCTCTACTCCCTTCTCCCTCAAAACTCTCTCTCTCTCTCTGAAGCCTCTTGTCTTGGCAAAAAGATACCAGAAGGTACGCCCAATTCCTTTTCTGTACTAGAGCCACACTGGTTCATCTTGACATCTTTCATCCTCAACTATTGGAAAGAGACCCAGAATGATTACGTCATAATCGCATAAACGATCAATAGATATATATATAAAGGAATCTTTTCTGGATATAATAAATGATTTGTGAAGAAAAAAGGGGGAAACCCAGAAATAAGATCTCTCTCTAGAACTTCTGTTTCCCTTGTTTAGATCTCTCTTTGCGCCATAAACCCTCTAATCTGGGTTTTTCCTTATATTTGTTCAGGTTCGTAAAACGTATCTATATGTTTATGAATTTTTGTGGGTTTTTTTTTCGTGGTTATTGCATGTGAGGTTGGAATTTATCTGTTTTTTTTTTCCCCCTTTGTTTTCCTCCATGGTTATAGGTTTAAAGGGATATATCATTTGTTCATCTGAGGTACTTTTTCTGGTGGTTGGGACTTCAATGTGATTATGAATTGAGGGTTGAGGTTGGTTTTTGAGATCTGGTAGTTGGTGTTTAAGATATGGGCAGTTCAAGTGAGACCAACACGAAGACCATTGATCCGGCCGTTGGCGGGTTGGTTTGGGTACGGCGTCGAAATGGGTCGTGGTGGCCTGGCCGGATAGTGGGTGTGGATGAATTGTCTGAAGGTTGTTTGGTGTCACCGAGATCCGGTACTCCTGTGAAGCTTCTGGGGAGAGAGGATGCAAGCGTGTAAGTGCCCATTTTTTAATTTACATGAGTATCCTCAATTTTCATGAACTTTACTTGAAATAGCTGAGTTTATATTCATGTGGCATGGTAATGCTGTTTATGATTCAAACTCAAGCTGTGATGGTAAATCTTTTCCGGGTTGCATAGAGGCTTTGTTAAGTTTCTGTGGATATTCATTTAAAGTGCTGTAATTACAAATGCTTTTTATTGTTCAAGTGTGAATGATCTTGATATATCCCATGCCATGGGTTAGATGTGAATGAGATTGTGGTCTTTAGAGGAAAATCATTTTACCACACTTTGATGGGTTGTCAGGTCTGTGTTCTTTCATGTAACGGGAGAAGGAAGAGTGGTGCAATAACTTTTTTTCATGGCGTGCAGCTTGTGAAAGGATCTTTTCATTGGCAATTTATTTTGTAGAAGGTGCGTCCGGCAAACTGGTTTTGAATGTAAAACAAGACAACATCTCGAGTTAACTGTCTTCTTGTTCATTGCCGGGTGACTCTTTAGCGCTCTCTATTAGATTCTTTGCCCATGCTTGGGTGTGTTGGGTGTTTGGTTTTGCAATTGATTGTCTTTATTGTTAGAAAGGAGGGAGAGTTGGGTAGAGGAGGGAATAGGATTGGTGTTTTCTTCTTGTTATATCCAAGAAGATTATATGGCATGAACAAACTCAAAGATCTTGTATTATCTTTCTATCAAATGCTTCATTTCTTATCAAAACGGAAAAGGTTAGGGAATGTTTTGGATCTTTACTGTAGCTGGGCTTTGCACAGCTTTTTGATACTTGATGATGGGATAGGTTGCTTGAGTTTTTTCGGCTTCGTTTTCTTCCTTTTGCATGCTGGTGGGATTGCCCTTTCAGTGCATTTCCTTGGTTTTTGCTGGTTAATATGAAAAGCTCCATTTAGCTGATAGTTTAAGGTAAGAGGCACAGGGTTGCCTACTTGCATGTTTTTGGTGCAATGACATATTAATGTGTTCTATTATTTAAACTACTATAACTCTAGAAGCAAAGTCTTTTGAAGTCTAACTCTAGCATCTTGGGAATGGTTGCCTATTGCCCCCTCCATGACTCTCTCTCTCTCTCTCTCTCTCTCTCTCTCTCTCTCTCTCTCTCTCTCTCTCTCTCTCTCTCTCTCTCTCTCTCTCTCTCTCTCTCGCGCGCGCGCGTATGCTGTATGAAGGCATGTGTTGATTAGGAAAGCTAAACCCTGGGTAATCCCACTAAGCCAATCACGAAATGTGAATTTTGTGAGTAAAAATTGTTGTTATGAGATGGGGGGTTAATGATGGGACATAGTGGTTGAACGAACAGTGTTTTCATGCAAAGATCTCCAGCATTCAAAATAAAGGAGCGAATCATACAGGAGAGGGCAGCTGCTATCATTTCTGGATTTAAATCTCTGGTGAGTGTTGACCATTGACAATGGACATGTCAGGAAGTATGGAGTTATTTGGACCTCGAACAAGAATGGTTTACACTTTGCATTGATGTATTGCATTTTTGGCGTTTTCTTTAACATGATTTTATTGGTGTTTTCCTCGTAGGGAAGAAAATAGATTGTCCATTTTCGAAAAATATGCAGAGGAAAAGAATTTGTTGACTTAGAGGAGCGGTGAATCATCCTTATCAAAATAGTGGTGAAATAGTACAATAGAAGTGTAGACTCTTGGACGGTAATGTTGAGGGCCACAAAGGTTGGGTATTGGCCCACACATGGAATGCTATGGAGCCCATGCCTAAGTAGTCGCGGTTTTGTTACCCGGAACTCTGATTGTATTGGTACAAGGAATGGGAACATGGTATGCCAATTGCCTACATTGTGGTACGCTATGGTAGGCTTCTATAAATAACAACTTACCCTGCCAAGCGACAAGTATCTAGTAAAACTAAATAATATTCTGCAAATTATTCATGGAAAAACACATTTCCAGGATCATAGTGACCAACTTTATTACATTCCCCCCCCAACATTCCATGTCTCCGTAAATTTTTACCTTAATAAGTTGATTTTAAAAACTTCGGGGATTGCTAAAACCGCCACGTTTTGGAACGTTCGTAGCAAAATGTATTTCGTTAGGGTTGTAGCATTCTCTGGTAAAATTGGGTCATGGTATCCATGTCAGACATGCCAGGGCACGTCGGGTATACTGATGGGAGTCCGAATAAGTTTCTTAAATCAAATCAAGGGACCCATACGGGACATGCCAGACAGGTGTCTATATAGGAAATTTACTTCGCAGGTATAATTGTAACAAACTTGTCACTTGTGCCTTCTGATAATCTGATGGATCATATATTTATTATGTAGAGTTTCCATTAGATTTCATTTCGTGCTCAGTTAGTTTTAGCTGCCATTAGTTTTGGTTGTTTGTCTGTCTGTCTGTATTCGTGTATGTTTCTGTATCAGTGTCCTTGTTGAAGTTTGTGCTTCTTAGACGGAATGTGTGGTGCTGGGTTGCTGGTGTGCTCTAGGGTGTTACGCCACTTGGAGCATCCAAGTAAGAAATCATGTTTAGCAGTGTTCTGAAAGGGCTAAAGGGACTTTAGCTCAAGCTGGGCCTCTAAATTTCTCTTTTGCATGGTTGAGTAGATTTGATCACTCACAGCCAAGTGTCTGGAGGACTTGTGTCGGTTGAAAGAGCTGTGTGGTAAGGTGCGCGCGCTCGTGCACACACACACTTGTATATGTAGATAGATAGATAAAGAGATAGATAGATAGATACAAGCGATGGGTGATGTTTTGAACATTGATCAACCACCTGGCCGCCTATAATATGATGTTTGCCTTCCTGGGAGCATGGACTCAGCGCAGGTTCTGGGCATTCGTGTAAAGCCTTTCCTTATGGAATCATGTCAAAACTGTTTTGGGAAACAGCTCTTCCGAACAGATTTTCAGTGTCATGTTCAATTCTTTACAAGATTCAGGAACATTTTCTAGTAATGATTTGCAACGGGCATTTAAGTTTGAACTGAATTCCGCAAACAGTCTGTTTCAAATTTTGTTAAGCCCTAATTCTTTGCACCACGGAACTTCTTGTCTTCATTGTATTGCCAAAACAAAAAGAAAAAGTACCGCTGAGCCTCTTGATTATCAAAACTTTGAATTATCTGTGGGAAAACAAAAGAATAAATGTTTGTGTTGATCCCTCGTGACCTCATCATATTCAAGTTCTGCCAGCCCATTGCAATTCGACAATGCATCTGGGGACTATGGCTTCCAGTTCATGTTGCAATTAGGCAGAATGGTTGTCTTTATCTTTTCTTTGCCTATATCGTTATATGTTTGAAAAATTTGTTGCTTAATGAGTTGTGTTATTCTTTGACTTCTTGTGGTAGCCACGCTCAACAATTGTACTTGTTTAGGTATTACTTATCTTAAACTAGTTTTGATTATCGAAAAAGAAACTTTCCTTGGAACTAATTTTATCTCACTCTTAAAATTTAAGAGTTGAATAGCTTCTCTAGGGTTCTAATTTTCTGTTTATTTGTTTACTTCCTCTTCAGTGTATTAAAATATTATATATACTTTTGTTTAGGGACTGGTATAATCTTGAAAAATCTAAACGGGTGAAGGCATTTCGTTGTGGGGACTATGATGAGTGCATTGAAAAAGCCAAGGCTTCTGCAGCTAGTTCTTCCAAGAAACAAGTGAAGTATGCTCGGCGGGAGGATGCCATTCTTCATGCTCTTGAGCTTGAAAGTGCTCATCAATCCAAAGATAATCAAGATGTCAGTTCAAAAATGGATACATCAGGTGGTGAACAACTTTTATTTGAGGAACCGGCAATGCCTCATTCTAGGAAAGAGATTGAACACATGGATGAGGAATCAAGTAGTTTTGAAGACCATTCTAATTCGCCACCGGAATTGTCTCAATCTGTTGTATCGTTTGAAGAGCCAAATCAGGTCAGTGCTTCTAGAGACCAAGGGAGGCCGCGACGGACGCCGAATGATTCAGAGGATGATGGAACTGAGGGAGTTAAGCGGATGAGAGGACTCGAGGATCTGGGAATGGGTGTCGTGTCATCTTTGAAAAGGAAGAGATCTGAAGTCGCCCATGTTCATGAGTTCTTAAAGCGGAAAAATCGTCGCCGCCCCTTGACGAAGGTTCTAGAGAGTACAGCTATGGTATCTGTTCCAGTTACATGTGAACAAATTCCC
This sequence comes from Vaccinium myrtillus, assembly GCA_016920895.1. Lineage (NCBI taxonomy): Eukaryota > Viridiplantae > Streptophyta > Magnoliopsida > Ericales > Ericaceae > Vaccinium > Vaccinium myrtillus. Next base: position 2,708,966 of record CM029278.1, read on the forward strand.
AGTCCAAATGGATCACCTCTCCCTGGATTATCTGACAGCAAGGTTTCGGGACTAGAGTCCAATGAATCAAAAAGAAGCTTATCACTGGTGCTTAATAACTCAGATAGTACGGCAATTTCGTGTGAAAATGGAATCTCGGTGAACGCATCTCTTGTTAATAACAAACAGAAGGAACATGAAATTTCTAGCTTGTCAGGGTTACCTGAGAATGATTCTTGTGACAAATTATTTGATGTGCCAATGGTGGGGGAGGAAAAGCACCCTGAAGGTATGCTTTACTGTAAAAGTGAACTAACCCAGCGTTTGAGATATTTCTATCTGCCCTATGTATTAAATCTCTGTTTCCATGGATGCTATAGTTGAGTTGTTAAAATAAGAAACTAGGGGTTATGTGAGAAGACGAGAAGAGGGAAGAGCAGAACAAAATAGAGATAATAGAGACATAGGTTTAGGAACATTGATTAGTTCCTTCAACTCTGAATTTTAGTCTTTAAACGAGATTACGGAAAGACCCTTAGCCTAATATTAGGTGAAGAATAGAGAAATAACATGTTAACAAAGATATTCCCCATGATTTGGAAATTTGACTCGGGCTAGGAAGCCTGTACTATTACCCATTTTCCCTTATCATCAAGATCATTGGATCATAACTAGTTGTAGCTAACATAATCACTGAACTACATTTTTGTCCTAGGAACCTGTATCACTGATTTTCCCTGATCATCAGGATTACTGGAATCTATTTTCAGTGCTTGTAATCTGAGATTTAGTTTACACTTCTTGGTCTGTAAATTACTAGTAATACATAATTAGGAGTTCATTTTTTGTTGGATTGGAATTTCTCAAGGAAAATGTTTTGCTTGCTTGATTCTTTTGTACACTACTACACTAAGGGAACACAAATATATTGGCAGTGACCTAAACCTAAACCTAGAGGTTTAATTTTTTCCTATTTGCTCTTGACAAGAATTGGCTTCTTTGATTATTGGTATGTGTAGCAAGTATAATAAGCTGTAAGCAATGTTGGGATGGGCACGTTAAAAGGAAGGGAAATAAGAAAAGGGTAAGCTGTAAGCAATGTTGGGATGGGCGCGTTAAAAGGAAGGGAAATAAGAAAAGGGTAGCAGGAGTGGGAGAGGGCTTGCCAAGAAATGTTTCACTAGTCTCACTACTCAAATTATGCACATCTGAGATATACTACTTTGAATTGCATTATTATATTGGATGGATAGGGAGGCCAACAATTTTTTACTGGAGATGTTTTTGGTGATGCATGCATATGGGAATTTTTGTTGCTGAATTTTTTTGTCTCATTGAATGTGGTTAAAGGCAGATTTGGGTAGTTGCATTTGTTTGCTGATAAGCTGATGTCGACATTGGACTTTGTTGGTGCTTATTGATAATTTTTTTCCATTCTCATATACATTAAACTTATCGATGACTTGCTGATTCTTGTAATTCCACCTAATTAACGTCTTGTTCTCTACTCTTTGTTTGGTTTTATTCATATCATATGGCTGTCGAGCAAAAGTATGGAAAATCACCAATTTCCAGTTGTCTATATGCTCTGCATTCGTACTTTCCAATTGCAGTATTTATTTAACTTGCTTTCTCTTTATTGCCAAATGCCCAAATCTATCCTCTATGGTGCCTTATATTTTCACTTTATTCTGATGTGTCAACTGTATTCAACCAGGCTTTGCTCCGATTTTGGTATCATGTTCTTCTGAAAAGCCTCAGGCTGGGGCTGGAGGCCAATCCAGTCCAAGCAGTCAAGTTGAAACTCTATCTTTGGGAGGAAATGAAGATCTCAACGAGTCCGGCTCGACCTGTTCAGGTGCTGCTGATATTGATAATATCAACCAGAGCATAGAAAAAGGTTCTTCAAAGTGGCAAATAAAAGGAAAGAGGAATTCAAGATGTACTAGTAAAAATAAAAGACCCGATTCAAGAAAGTATACAGATATCAATGAACAATCCAAGGCTTATTTAACAAGCTTAGAACACAGAGTCTTTACTGAATCCCAGGTAGATGATTACTGGGGATGGAGTGGGCATATTTCTTGCAAGGCACCTCGTGAAGTGAAACTTTTACCTGATTGCTCTCAATCTACACAAAGGTCACTTCCCTATCGCCAGTCTCGATTTATACTGAACCCTAAATATCAGACATCAGATTTTCCTGTCAGAAATTATGATATGGGTTCTTGTCTATATGATGTTAATCTGGAGGTGAAAGCAAGCTATCGTTCTCAACGTGTTCCGTATATATCTCTCATGAGCAAATTGACTAGTCAACCCATAATAGGTCACCCTCTTACAGTTGAGGTTTTGGATGATGGGTTCTGTGATCTTATGGTGAGTGGGCCTGGGCTTAGGCCCGAATGCTATCTTACTAGTAGCAGCTGTGACTTGGATGATCTAGAAGAGAATAATGTATCTGCTTTGGAAGGTGTTGATATGGATTACGAAGTGAAGCCAAATCTGGGAAGTGGAAGTGGAAGGATTCCTACAAAGCGTTTGCCTTTGCATCGTGTTTCGCCGAATAAATCTCCCAAGACCAGGAAAAACGGGCACGGTTCCAAAAAGATACGTAAACTGTCTTCGCTAACTGGTACTCACAGGCGAATTGAAGATGAGAAGAAACCAACTATAGAGAAGATAAAGGCCCCTGCTGTAGCTTGTGTCCCCTTGAAAGTTGTGTTCAGTAGGATAAACGCATCACTAAACAGTTCGATGCGATCCGTGAAGTTTGTTTCTTGAAGTTGCAGTAGCTGGAAAAAGCTGGATGCTTATTTGGTTTTGGTTTTGGTTTTTTTTTTTTTTTTTTTTTGTAGGAATTTTGATTCATTTGGGCAGGCCTAGTTTCAGCAAATTAACTGTTAAATTATGCTCATTTTCCAGCTCTGCAAATTCTGCCCTGAAGGTAGAATCCCATCTTGTATAATAATCATGAGATTTTATTAGAGGGAAATGAAGTAGGCTGCTTTGTTTGTGTACATAATGTAACATTAGTTGAGGTGTAAAATTGTTGATCTAAGGGTAGGTTATGGTGATTTGATATCAGGTATTTTCTTGCATTGTGGTTCATTAGATTTGTCCCAGGTTACTGCTGATATTGGTAACCAGTTGAATCAAAGCCTCATTTTACTGGGTTATGCGACCAGTTTGATCGGCCAGACTTGACATGATCTGCTTGATTGGATAGATTATGCATGACAGAGGATTGGCCAGACTAGACATAAGACTACTCCCTCCCTCCTCATTTCTTGATTCCAAATAGCACTTTTTTATTGTACCAAAAAGATTAACCCAATTGAAAAGTAATGGGCAAAGAGTGATGAGTTTACTCTTTTATCCTCATTTTTTGAAAATAAGTATATGTAACGATGATGTTTTGAAGGATAAAAAGAGGAAAGAAAAATATGACAAGTGTAATGATGTTCATGTTTACTTAATAAGTTAGAATCTTTAAAATGAACCAACAAATTAGGACAGTGGAGTAACAAATTTTGAGAAGAAGTCAAGTGGGAAAGGCTTGGTGGGTGGTGACCGGTGAGGGAGGACTTGGATGACACAAGTGGTGGGGAAGAAATTTGAGAATAGGGATAACTAGGAATTAATAAGAGCATTTCTAGCAGTTACAATGCAATGCCAAACCAAAACTCAAAATTCTATTTTGGCACGCGATAAGATATTACGATATTTGTTTTGGCCACACTCCTATACCAGCCTTGAAACGTCCTAACCCCTCTTGCTTAACTCCACCATCTTTTGTCGCTCATTGTTTCTTTCGAATATATGAATAAACCGCCACCTCCGTTTCTAATCTCATTCCCCACACAAAAATGCAACGGACACAATATGAATGTGCACAAATTCAAATTTAAAAATGTGTTTGAAATCATCCGATGTTCTGGACTCCACAACTACTGTGTGAGACATATGTGCGTTAGACAGTTTTGAACACATATGTGTAAGTATCTATGCATATTTATCTGTATCTGTAGTTGGATGTACAAGAAAGGGTAGAAGCTAAGTGGTGAAGTAATGATAAAGGTTTGGAATTATGGGGGTGTAAACTGTAAATTAAAATAATGAAACCTTTTTCATATTTTAGGTAGGTGCAGATAGAAAAACGGTGTGTGCATTTAGAAGCTCTCCTCCCCTAGGGTTCCAGTGTCAAGGACATATATTTGTTAACTACCGTCGTCGCCAAAATACAAGTCTCCAAATCACTCAGAACTCGCCGTCGATAGCAGGAGGAGGTGTAGGAATGGCGACGGTACCAGGGCCTTTGATATGGGAGGTCGTGAAGAAGAACAACTCGTTTCTGGTGAAGGAATTCGGTAACGGAAGTGCGAGTGTGCAGTTCAGCAAAGAGAGCAACAATCTCTATAACCTCAATTCCTACAAGCACTCGGGTATGAAATGGAATTCCTTTAATTCTGTTTTAAGGGTTCAATAGAAAGCTCTATATGACTGTTTTTTGAAGACGAGCAAGTTTATCCTGTATAAATTCTTTGATCACTCAAATGTTAATAGTTTTTGTGATGATGTGTGGTTGTTTATGGTTTTTAAGTTTGTTTTCGAGATTAGATTTCTCATTGTTTGGAAACAGAGTGTTCATGTTCGCTTGATTGTGTTGTAAGAGTTCAATCTCATTTGCGTGTCTGGGTGATGTTTCATGGGTCGGATTCATAATGAGTGATGCCACCGGCTTAGTAACCTAACCAAAACCAAACAGAGCCTCAGGTTCTAATCAATTAGGGTCCATTACACGAATTTGTTGTTTTCTTTGAGCTTTGTCAAGGGCTAACCGGACTTACGCACCACTCTAATCATGGAACAAGCGTAGTTGTTGTGAAGGTATTACCACCTCCTAAAGTGCTATTGTTCAATGGATGTAAAAGGCCCCCGCAACAATGGTTGCATTTGATTTGGAAATGCAGTCCTTCCTGATAAGAAAATCCCATGTGTAATCCAAACTCAAGGACTATTGTTTTGATTTTTAACAATAGAAAAGTAGATCTAAGCTAGAACACAGAGCATGTGCCAAATTTATTGAGGGCACTATTTCCTATTTGACTTTGATTTTGCTGAAATTTTGATTTGTCTTTTTTTTTCTTTTTCTACACAATCATACTGTGAGTCAGGGTACTTATGTGAGTTTTGTAAGTTAGACTATATTGACCTTTATGTGCATCTTCCAAACATGGCTGGTAATCGTTTCATGATATAGGGCTGGCGAATAAGAAAACTGTGACCATTCAACCAGGGGGCAAAGACCAATCTGTGTTGCTTGCCACTACAAAGACCAAGAAGCAGGGGAAACCTGCCAGTTTACTTCACAAGTCGGTGATGAAGAAGGAGTTCCGCCGCATGGCGAAGGCAGTTGAAAATCAGGTACTAAGTTCTTATGATGCCGCTTTCTGTGTTAAATTTAGGTGCAATTTGTTGCTTATAAATGTTTCTGTTGCCTTGTATATGCCAATCACATGCTCTGCCATTTCTTGCTGCAAACATGGGGAGATCAGGCTTTTATTGATGTAATGTAACAGGGTTAAAAATCCAAAGGGAAAATCTAACTAGAAGCTGTACTTGACTTACTGACACAGAAGTGTTTTACACTTTTACTCTATTGGACGGTGGTGAGACTATTTAATTTCCTCTTTTGAGAAAGATAGCTATAAAGCTGAATTAAGCTGATAGGTGACCGTGTCGTACCGTATCAAAATTATACTTATAAAAACTTAGAATTAACTACTACTCAGGAGAATAGTGGCCAAGTTCGAGTGTCGATCCGCGGAGTCAATTTGGCTAAGTTACGTTAGCTTTGATTATTTTCTAATTTAATTCGGAGAAAGAGATTGGTTGAGTGATTTTGTGATTAACTAAAATAAAGTAAGAAATAATAAAATTGGGTGAAATTAATGGAGAGAGGATCTAGGGTTTCGAATCCACCTCGACCACGTAACTAGGCTATGTATAGGCTAGGATTATTTATTCGAATCGCAATTGTCAAGAAGATAATTGAGTTGTTAACAGGCATGGGCTATCCCATAGCACGGACCATCTCGCTGGTACCAACCGTCTCTTTCATGGCATGTCCAGTGGCACGATCCGTCTTACATGCATAACCCATCTCAGTTACCCAAGCACAAGCAAAGAAAACTGTTGAATAACCCGGTATTTGAGATCGCGTACACAAATACACAACAGATTGAAAACATAAAAAATATTCCATTCGATCGTAATGAAACAAGTTCTTAGTTAAACAACTGATTCGAATAAATAAACCTAAATCCTATACATAAACAAAATTACTTGGAGCGAGGCTTTATCTTCCCCCTAGTTGGGTATTTAGCCGGCCATGAAAATCACCGAGGCAGCCGTGCTCTTTCGTCGAGTGTGGTGATGTCTGGGATCCTTTTTTCCCCCCAAAGTCTCTGATTATATAGGCACAATGTGCCGTACATAAGAAGAATTCTACTACCAAAAATATTGTCAGACCCTCGTGCATTCCATGGCAGACAAGGCAACCAAATCTTTCTCTAATTCTAATTGCCATGGTGAGAACTTTCCGTTTCCTATTAGAACTGCCAAATTGATGAACTTCCAAATTTCTTCATATCATAATCTCCTTGATCTCCACGTTTCCTCATATCTGACCAATTGCCATCATAAACTAATTCATTGCTCCATTTGGCTCATCCACGTGTGAACCCGAGCTAATGGCTTAGAAAAATTGGGCTCGCCACTTTAATTAATTTGACAATGGGCTTTGCTTCGACACGTCCAAAGACCATACAAATCGCACTATATTGCTCCCAATGGTCTCCAAGGCCTACAAACAAATTAAAGTAATCAAGACACACCAAGTAACACTACGAACGGACTACCAAAGCGTAAATTAAGAGTGTAAATGGGTGCTTTTCAGCACCTATCAATAGGTATGTCAAGTGCCAAATGCTCTTAGCTTTCTTTGATTTTTTTTTAGGTTTAGCCATGTGTTGGTTCTTCAGGTTATGAAATGATATTAGTGCAAGAATATGAATCGGCAACCAAGGGTGTGTCCCTACTCCCTACCATCATGTTACAATTTGCATGTAATCTCACCCATGCAATATTGACTTGATACTGATGGCAATATGAACTTGTCGAGTTGTAGCAGGATGCGTTCTTATGTAGTGGTATTTGTTGAAAAATTGTCTTGTCAGCCGAATTGGTTAACATAAGAAGAGAAGAGCAGCAGCTTTCTCTCAGTGCACAGAAGTGCAACTCTATAAGCTTCTTCTGGTTTATACCTGTTTCTTTCCCGGCAGCAATAAGCGGCTGGTATATGAAGTGGGAATCCTATAGGGAAAGTCGATGAAATGAATCTGTTTAGGTTGGTTTGTGAGCTTTGAATAATCCACGGTATATAGCATTTAGTCCATTACTGGTTATATGTATGTAATGATGAAGTTGGGTAACTGTTGAATCTGTGTATTTTTCCTTGGTTCGCTTAAAGTTCCAAAGTTAACTTTTTCTTCAGGAAAATACTTGTTTTCGTTGTTGAGGAAGTGTAATCTTACCAATTCTCACTTCTTTTGTTTTTGTCATTCATTGCAGGTGGCAGCTAACTATTACAGGCCAGATCTGAAGAATGCAGCCCTTGCAAGGCTGAGTGCTGTGCAGAGGAGCCTTAAGGTGGCGAAATCTGGTGTGAAGAAGAGGAACAGGCAAGCTTGTTAGATCCATATAGGAAATTTAGGATGAGAATAGTTCGTCTTTCGATAATTTCTAGCTCCACAAGTGTGTTGTTTCCCCTCTGTTCCAGAACAAAAGAGACGTATCATTCTGAGGCTTTTGCCTATTTATCAGTTTTGGCTTATTGTGTGGTCTTCATGCGAACTTGAAATTAACTCTTGAATTGGAATATCATCTGACAATGACACTTTTATCTTTTGATATTGGGTGCTGTGTAGTTTTGTTCTTTTTTTTCTTTTTTTTTAAATCAGGATTTTTGCTCTTTATGTTATTTTATTCCGAGAGATGGCTCTAAATTGAGACATCATACTTGTTTGGTTTTTTAACTTACACGGTTCCGGGCCAGCTTGCTTCCACTCCTTGAGCTCAATCCCACGTCCCTCTATTGGGGACTCCGAAAAAAACGGGGGCAAAGCTACGTGTGGCTTGATACTTGGTAGCTTGTACCTTGAAAGTTTCGAACATGAGGTCTTAGGAGAGATCAAATCTTGGTGTTGCGTCCGTCATAATTGCACACCAACATTTGTACAATCGTACACGTAGGAGGCTGTAGAAGAAATGAATTTGACATCGTGCAATTAACAGAAGGCATAAAGCGTAGTTGCCGAATTGTCAAAGTTGGCCATTGCCTAATTGCGTCAACTTTTGTTACCAAACCACTTCAAACTTGATCAAGTTTCACCTTATGTGCATCTTTATCAGATGCCACCTTCTCAAATGTTGGTTTGACAACTATTTCTCTTTTTCCTTGTGGTTTTTTCATAGAAGTAGAACTTTTTTTTATAGGTGAGAAAAACTTGGGTGCAAATAGGGTATGTCTAACGTGGTGTCCAAACGTTCATCTGAGCCGGTCAAAACACTTTTGGATGACCCAGATTTCTCTCTCTCTCTCTCTAGAATCCGGAACATCCAAAACACTTTTGGGCGGCCGAGATGCGCGTTGAGTACCGCCACGTGGTACCCAACCGGCATCCAAGTTTCTCTTTTTTTACAGAAGTACCAAAAAGCTTAAGAGTTAAGGAAATTAAAGTGAAAAAAAATCAAGTACAATAGTTGGCTATCTTGCGTAATTGAATAGAAAACATAACGAAATCGGTTGGGCCTTTGTTTTGCTAGAAAACGAGCCAACAGAATTGCAAGAGACTTTCGTAATTTTGCGGAAAATAATTGCGATAACTACTTGTAAAGCTCGGGAAAGGACGCAGGATTTTACTGTTGGGTGGGCGAACATTAAAAAAAGACACATGAAAAACGACGTCATTCGTGTCAATACAAATTGCTAAAACATTACCAAAAATACTATCATACGTATTTTTGGATAATCGATTAAAACAATTATGGCCGTACAAACAACGTACATGCATCAATACATACATTCTTGGATGGGCGGGTGGTAGATTTTAAACCAAAAAAACGTTGGGCGGGCAAACCTATATAGTTCCAAAAAAGTTTTACATAAAAAGTACTATATTTATAATAAAAAATTGAAAGTTAAATATAGTGGTCGCCTGAACTCAGCCGCCCTTCCTTCCATCACTTTCCAATTAACTCAGCCGCCCTTCCTTCCATCGCTTTCCAATTTGCTTTTCTCCCATCTCTGGTCAGGCATTCTGCTCGTATATTCCTTCCTTGCCACGGAACTCCCCAAATCTAATTAATTACCCAGGGAAGCTACTAACCAATGATTTTATTAGGGAAAATGATGTGCGTACACCACACTTGGGTAACCCAAGTGTACGCCAGCCCATCTCAACCGTCCAAAAGCGTTTTGGACGTTCCGGATTTTAAACAAATTATTCGTGCGAATAGTTTAAACTCTTTGCGCAAATAGTTTGTAAAAAATCCAGAATTAGACGGTTGAGATGGACTGGTGCACACTTGGAGTACCCAAGTGCAGTGTACCCATAGACGGGTTGTTTCATTACTTTTTGTCATGTTGGGGAAACATGTATTGTAGGAGTCTCACTTTCTTGGTATGTGACATGATGTTTAACACGTGTGGTTTGACATTTCGTCTTGGGAGACATTGGATGGAGTATGTCATTGTTTATTAAAAATGAGATCATCACAATAACATTTATACTGTTCATGTGAAACTCTACAATCACATATTCTTTCTTTTATAACTTAGGCCCTAGTTAAAGTTAAAATAAAGCTCCGTATAAACTGACCAGTTATAGCACCTAAAAGGTTTCGAACACGACATCTCAAGATTGACCAAATTCTAAAAATCCCATGCCTCAACCAACCACCTCTTAGTGGGTGTTCTACTAAGGGTATTTTTAAAATAAACTGACTTTACACGATTTTTTATGTGATTTATTGCGAGAAAATAACTTGTCTTGGCTTTTGAAAAAAACAAATGCTTGTAATTATAGTATAATTAAGTCTAAGAGGGGAATTGGGGATCTTGTTGTTAAGCACCGCAGGCATCCGACCCGTTGATTGCGTAATCGACAGCTCTAAAATTTCATCTCGACACCTATCAATAGGTATGTCAAGTGCCAAATGCTCTTAGCTTTCTTTGATTTTTTTTTAAAGTTTAGCCATGTGTTGGTTCTTCAGGTTATGAAATGATATTAGTGCAAGAATATGAATCATCTCTGAGATTTTTAAAATTTGGTTTAAAATTTAAATTTGAGTTCATTACCGAGATCATAATGTCCATTTTATAGGATTAAAATAAAATTCAACGCACTAAAGAATCTCGGTCCCTGAGAGGGGCATTAGAATGGTCTCAGCTCCTGAATATTCACAGGATAAAAAAGAAAATAAGAACTTTTTTCTGAAAATGGTAAGATGGATCCGGTGACTGAAATTTGGAAAAAGTGATACATCCATTTCTCAACAAATAAAAAATAAAAATTCTTCCTGCCATTCTATATAATACTATATATTTATACAACAATAACAAACGTGCTAGAATGGTGGTAGTAATTTTAATACAAGTTAGACGTAATAAGTAACACGCTTCACAGGCTGTAATCTTTGATCCGTGGGAGTTTGCGTGTCTCAAAACTCGAATATTTTGAACAAGTCTTAGTCATAGCTCCACGCATTAGAATACTCATGTCCATCATTTTCATCCTAATTCCAGCACCCTTATAAATTTCACAGAAAGCTAAGAGAAAGGAACCCAGATGAAAGGGGAGGAAGAAGAAAAGTCTGCCGCCATGTCTGTGAACGGAGCAGCAGTTGCTCCGATCAACAGTGGCGGCAGTGAAGCAGAGAAACACGACGACACGGGAAAGCGGCAACGAACCGACCGCTGTTTCTCCTTCATGGAGATCAAGATAGAACCAGGAACCAAATCACTAAAGCACCTGGATTCGAAGAAATTCAAGTCAGAGATAAAGAGGTGGGCTAAGGCTGTCGTTACTTATGCCCGGCAAGTCAGCGAAAGATTCGGGAGCTCCCGCCAGGCTCAAGATTCTGGAAAACGATTCGGGAGCTCCCGCCAGGGTCAAGATTCGAGTGACAACTCCGAAAGTTTCATTGGTCACTGCGATTCCCGTGAATCAAGATGAGGTTCAAAGATTTCTGTTCTCGTCTCTTTACAATTTAACCTGATGAAGACAGGATTGTGTACATAGTTGGAAGAATGAGAAAAATACTTACTTCGACGGAATGCGGACTTCAAAGATGTCTGTACATAGTTCGGCAATTCGAAACAATGTTTCTCAGATTCTAAATTCAATAATTTAGCAGTTGCTCAATTAACAAAAGTTAGTCTAATGTGATGATTCAGGTTCTGTGCATGAATCTTTCTATATATGTAATGAATACCAATCATCACCATGAGAACTTTGTCAATGACCTAAAACAGTACAAATCAATGCTGTAAACTGGAAAAAGGAAACTTTTGCACTAAAGGATGTACATCACTGCCGTAATTTACACAAATGGAAAAACTCAAAACGCAGCAATTCTGTATATCAATGCATAACTCCTGTGTAAGGTCTAGGTGAGGCTCCTAAGTTAGTTACCTTTTGGCTTTGGTTCTCTTTGACAAACCTGGGTTACTGCAAAATTCGTAGCCTAAAGAAGCTTCAACGTAATTTCATTTTCCTTCAACTATGCCTGAAAAGTTTCCCGTCATTCGATCTTTTCTAAACGAGCAAAAAACTTCTCATTCCCGGAAATGCTCCTCAAAAGCTGTTTGGAGCACATATCCTGTGCTTGTGTTGCATTCATTCGGTCAGCTCTTACCCAAGCAGGTTCCTATCAAAGTAGAAAAACAACTTCAACAGTGTGTGGTATAATAATATCTACATTAAGGCTGTTTCATCTTGGATTTGGGAAGGATTGTGCTAGGAGAAGTCACGTTGTCTTTCCCACGCCTTTTCCTTTACTCCCACGAATCCGAAATACAACCGCAGTCTGAAAGAAATGCAGATGTGGGCGGAAAGAATTTGTACGGGAGAAAAGATAAATAGAACTTTACCTCAGGTATAATGCGAGAGAACACGTATTTTATTAACAAGAGGACGTGTTCCATAACGAGGATCGCTGCAAGTCCGGGTTCGATCTTCCACTTCCCTTCTTGATCATACAAGCATACTAAAAGCACACAGTTGGTGCATATGGACATCGCTATCAGAAACTGAAAGTCCAAACATGGTCCGTATAAGCAGGAGCAGGGCAATGGTTGTAGGATAGAAAGAGACTACATGTGGTGAAAAGATAAGCTAATGATACATCAAGAACAACGGCAAAGATCAGATTCTAATCGCTGAAGCACTGTTCTGACATTGTCATTTCCCATTTGCCATTTCAATGGATGCACCAATCAAAACCCTAATATGTCAAAATTTCCTGGCTTGTTATACAGATAATTAGATAAATATTTAATGTTTAACTGTTCAAGCTGATGCCACAGAGTACATAACTCCGCAAAAGGCAAAAAAAAAAAAAAGACGCTATACTGCCTAGACGAACTACATGTGTCTTTTAACAATTTGACATCAACAAAGACACCTCTTCTCCGATACAAACTAGAAATGATAAATGGACCATTCTCCTATCATCAACAACAGCATTTCTGCTTCCAGAATTTTGAAGATTTTTGCATCCAGACTTCTATTACTAGATATCAAATTTGTACAACCGGAATATTTTGTAACAGCAGAAACCCTTGGACGAACATAAATAAAGAAAATATTTGAGTCAGCTAAGACAGGTCCATGCCTGTATTTTCATAGTGAAGTCAAGAAAATCACAAATTGGGGCAGACAATATACTGACATACTGTTTTGAACATCTATAACCTGAAATATATTTAGCCAAGCCCCGATAGTTGCTGCAGCACGAGGAGTGGGCCTCTTAAACATGGCAAGCAGCTTTAGTGCATCTGTTCTGATTTCTGCAACGTTGTTCTGCACAAGACAAACCATACAAAGCACAAACTTCCATTTACTCCACTGAGACCTGATGTTATTTCAAACAGCATCAGCGATTATGTTGAAAGAGAAACTAAGAGACTGTTACCAATGCAGCAAAGGCAAATGCTGGGGGGAATGCACACGCAAACATCATAATCATGCCGAACTGCAATGCCAACTCCAGAAAGTCTGCAGGCGAAGAAATGAACTATTTGACAATTTAAAATGGTAATGCAAAAGCCACATGAAAAAAAGAAAAGATACGACAGATTCTGGAACAGGATGAGATGGCTTTTTAAATGGCATCTCTTTTATAACAGTTACTTATAGACACAAAAACTTATTTCTAATAATTAAATGAGTTTTGACATTACCATCAAAGAGCCCATCTTCAAGTTCCTCACCCACACTGGCAGAATAAGAAGGCTTAAGATACTCTTTCTCCACCCTATAAATGAACTGGGTCTTCCCCGTTGATGATCCTTTCTCGCGTTTTCTTTTCTTTCTACACGGAAAAGAAAGCATATAACCATATTCCAGCCATGTACAAGGCAAAGGTAACTCCATGAATGATCGAGTGGGCAAGTAAGTAAGGAGATCACAACAACGAAATAGGCTTACCGAATGGCTCTATACTTCTTGTAGCTGTATTTCAGAAATGGTACTGAATTTTCCATCAGATTTTCTAGCACCTGGAAAATAGTTTCCGACAGAAGAAGAAAATAAATATCCAAAAAGTAGAACCTAGATGCAGAAAAGATCAGTAATAACCTCTACCTACCTCAGACACAATTAGGCGCTGAATCAAAACTCGGCGAAGCGTCAAAAAATTGCGGTGAAGAAGTGCATGGTAGAAAATTCCAATATATGACTGCATAAAATAGAGACCAAATACCTGCAAGGAAAAGAAAACTACTTAGGGTTCGGTGGAACACCCAGATTCATAATGGATTGCAACTATTTCTCCACGTCACCTTGTAAATCAAGCTGTCGGCTCCATATTCTCTGCTTTCATTGTTTTCACATTTAATTAGACGAACGGATATCTTTCCTCCAATTCGGTTAAAATACTGGATGGCAAAAAGATAGACCACTGTCAGCCCAAACCTGAAAATAAGAATTATACACAAGTTATCATGTATGCAAATATGGGTTTGCAATTTGTCTGATTTATGCTTGTTTGGGATTAAAAACATTTTCTTTCTTTTTTGGCTACAGCAAATGATCATTTCGTCATCTGGTGGCTTGTTATTGGAATGCTAAGCAAATCAAAACAAGCATAAATCAGAAACCGAACTAAATATAGATGAAAAGGAGAACTTTTTAAACAGATACAGGAGGGTTGTGTGTTGATAGTGATTTTTTTGTCCTTCCCAAGAAAGAGAGAGAATATTATTTCATAACTCAAGAAACATTTAGATCCTTACTTCATAAGATCTGATCTGATAACCTCGTACAGATGAGCATAAGCCAATTCAAATGGCAGCTGAAGGCATATGATACTCAGAATGATGAAGGCATCATTTCTGAATCTCATGAGACGTCCGACCCATTCCTCTCTTTGAAATACCTCCTTCTCTTTTATCTTATCACTGCCCCATTTCTTCACGAGTTCCACAGGAGATTGGAGAGAACTCCACTCCATTCCAGAAAATCTATACCCAGGCCCTCCTGCAACTGGACTACTTATTTGCCACCTACAGAAGGGGAGAGGATTAGAACAAGAAAATTTTAATCATGAACAGAAAGAGCGAAGAGAATAAAAATATACAAAGGGGGAAGGGAAGAATAAGCAATACTCGACAGTGTGATACATCCGGTTACCTGGCTAGGAGGGCAGAATTTTTACGTTTCCAGAATTGGAAAAACAAAACAGCCCATGATATCGTGCTTATGAAAAAAGCAGGGAGCACTAACAACTGCATTGATCTGCAGAAAACATTGAGCAAACACACATTGTAATCCCGGATACACAACTTGAAGATATTCTTTTTTTATTATAATGAAAGTATCAATTTCCCACTTATCTTCAATTCCTAACATTCTCAAAATAATTGCTGCCTGAGTGCCGTCTAAAAAGGTGTCGTAGCCTTACCCAAAATCAACGAACTGCAGAGTTACACCGAATACAGCTGGAAATAAAATCCACCGTGTAAACATTCCAAGGAAAGCAAAATAGGTCGCGATCTACAGTGTCAATCAGAAATATAAAGGTTATTGCAACTCAAATTAAGTTGAAGATGGATTCAAAAAGCAGCAAGCAGCACATAAGTATATACCTTTGTCCCAAAATATGCATAGATCTCATCGATAGGCTGTCTTGTGAAGTCCCAACAGTTCAATGCCCAACTTCTCAGAAGCTGCTTCCTCTTTATTTCATCTATAAAAGAAAACTCAAGAATTGTCATTGTTCTGATACGTACTTGTAATTTTGTGAAAAATGGATGCTAGCATACCATGCAAAGGGAAGACTTCTTTGACAAAGTCCATCAACTCCAACATCTGAACAAGAGATTGCCCTGACTCCCATTGGAACTCTTTGCATTCAAATTTCAAAGTTATCGTAGAATCGCTCTTGTTCACCTGTTAATGTAAAGAATTAGAATCAGTTCAACATGAAAGAAAAACTGAACATAGAGCGAGGTTGTGCTTAGAGCCATGGCATCCTCAAATCGCGAAACAAATAATCCATTAACACATCTCATTTTTCCATACGGCAGAAATGCACAATGAATGTGCAAAAAAAAGTCCAAATACATATGCATAAACTTAAAAGAAACATACAGTAAACGACATACAGGTTGTAGAGCGTTAGCTGGCTTATTTAAATACAGGTTAAGTTGTTGCCACTGTACCGAAAAAGTTATGAGAGAGCTAACTAGATTTATAACACGTGTCAATTTTGCAATCTATTTTCAGTAATATTTATCTATACCATGCTTAAACTTTATGGACCACAAACTTTGGATTCACTACTGCATTAAGTTGATAGTCAATGTTTACCAAACAGATTACCACTCAGGAATACAGATGGAATCAAACCAACTAAACCTATGTAAGCATTTGTACATAATAGAGCAACTCACAACTCCATATATGATGTGACGGTAGCAATGAAAACGCTCGCACCAACTGAACAATGAACCATCAGGTTGCCTGACAAAAGCTTCAGCCTGATCCCACTCAAAAGGTAGATCCATTCCTGAAACAAGATTATCAATATGAACAAGATAATCATGACGAAAAACAGACAGTTTAATAGCAAGGGGATACATAAGACAAGATAACGAAGGACGATGAGAAGAACTAAAATAGAGCCATTCAACAAATACCGATATGTGTTCGCTTCTTTAATTGCAACTCAGCTGCAGCTCTCCCCAGGGTTTCCACAGGTGCTGCCAACTAAAAAGGTTATGATAGAAGATTGTTAATGTGGACTAGACTTATCCCCCACTGAATAAAATTCAAATATCATGTGAAAACAGAACAGGAAATCAGAAAAACACCATTTAAAATCACAATTCTGCAAGCCTGCATGCATTAATCTTACAAATGCAGCCATGTCCCTATCTAGAATATTAGCATCAAACCTTTCCGACATTCCTTCACAGTGAAAACTTATTTAACCCATAGCACACCCATGAACAATACCCAAATGAATTAAGAGTTGGGGTGGATTTGGAACATCATCTAAACACACATTAACCTATCAGGTACCAGGTCGGTGCTTTTACAGCAATGTGTCACGCATTTTCACGACATTTTGATAAGCAACATGTGTGTTAATTCATCAAAATGTAATGAAAATGTGTGGATTTGAACATACTACTATCAGTTCCACCAGGCAGTAACATGTATGGATTTGAACATTAATACTCAACATATCAAACCAACAATAAAAGAAATAAATGGAAATAAAAAGATTGGTAAAAGAACATGCAGGAAGATACAAGATTGAACCTTGATAAATTCTTCTTGAATGCCAAGAACTCTGTCAACTATTAACCCCGCCTCCGTGAACTCGTCAACAAGAACCTCAACACAACCACAGCTCTCATCTCCTTTCTCCAAAACCCTCCTTGGAACCACTACCCCTATCTCAAAAGCCGTTTGCTCTTCTTCACTATTCCCCTTCATTTCCCAAACCTAACCCTAACCCCAAACTACGAAGCCCCGATAACCCGATCAAACAAGAGTAAAACAGCTGTACTGGCTCAAACAACCAAATGGGTCTCTCTTACCGGTATCAATTAGACCTTTCTTGAACCCTAAAAGGTCTGCTGCGGACAATCTTGATGTTGATTTCACTGTTTTAAGGTAATTGGCGAAATGGATCCTTTGCTAAAATCCGAATAAAAGCTTCAGAATCAAGAAAATAGGTGGTGGAAACAAAGATATAGGGTGTTTGATGTTTGGCTGAAATGTACCTTTCTTGAATACTAAAAAAGGCCTTCTGCGAAACAATACTGATGTGGGTTTCACCGTTTAAGGTAATAGGCGACACGGGTCCTCTCCTACAATCCGAATAAAGCTTTCAAAATCAAGAAAAATGGTGAGACGAAAGAAAGAAAGAGGGTGTTTGATGTTTGGCTGAAATGTACACCTTTCTTGAACCCTAAAAGGCCTTCTGCCAAAAAAACTGATGCGGTTTCACTGTTTAAGGAAATTGGCGATATGGGTCCTTCGCCAAAATCCCAACAAAAGCTTCAAAATCGAGCAAAATGGTGGATGGGACAAAGACATAGGGTGTTAGATGTTTGGCTGAAATGGAAACTCATGGATTCCAGAGGGAGGGGAGAGGAACAGGAAGCTGTGTACTCGGAAAATGGGGAGAGAGTTACACTTGCAATTGACGCATAAGTAATGGGGTACAAAGAGGTGGACACGTGGAAAAACGACACCTGCCTTTGAGTAACGGCGAGTTGGGTGTTGCTTTGCTTCAGTGAAGGTCATGCATGATTCCAGTGAGTCGCGGGGCACAAGTGCCAACGTATCGTCATGGGTTTCTGTGACCCAATCCACTGGGTTCTGAATTTTGTTGGTCAGTTGTGACCTTTCCCTCTCATCTCAAGTCTGGGGCTCCCTCAAATCTGAAACTGAAATTTGTAGATGAAGGTGGGGAAGAAGATACATTGCTTAATTGCTTTTTGTTTACTGAAGGGACTTGGAGGAGGAATATATACTTCTTGACATTCTTGTTTTTCCAGTGGGGCAGTGGGGTTTCCCTCCATTTAATACGACTAGACTATATGCTGAGAGATCGATGTGAGCTGAGAGTGAAAGCCGTGTCCATGTCAGCCCCACGAGGTTGTCCGGTTGGTTGGTGCGTATGCTCTCCACATAATTGATTACGTTTGATTTTTGATGTCAGGTCATAAGAAAGACTTTCTTTTTCATTTCTTTTTTGTACATTTCTTAGTTCGGTGTAGATACATTTCTTAGTTCGGCGTAGATGAATTTTTGACCGAATTAAAGAGAGAATTTGTTGGTGGACACTTTAAACTGACCCGAACACCTATGACATGGGAAAAAAAAGAAAAGCCGTGTCCAGCTCATATGCCCTGGAACAATGATAGGTACACACCCTCTCAACCACTCCCCACTACACCCTCTCTCACATGTGTGGTGGGGTCCACTGGGACCCACCGGGTGAGCCCCACCACACATGTGAGAGAAGGTGTGGTAGGGAGTGGTTGAAAGGGTGTGTACCTATCATTTTTGTATGCCCTGGGATGGGCTCATACGATGATTTTGGGCAACGGAAGGAATACGGAGAGTCCCTTTTCTTGGCTTTTCTTTTTGGGTAATTTTTTTTTAACTCCTTAATAGTAGTAACATCTTTGATCTTTATCCATTTCTTCATATAAAACCGTTTAGGGCCCGATTAAATGTGAGATAAATTTTGACTGGATTAAATAGAAGTAAAATCTTTATTATTTATCCATTTCTTCATTGATAAAAGTTTTATGGAGGATGGATAAAAAAAAAATAAATGTTTTGATGAAGATAAATTTTGGAGTGATTAAATAGTTTGGATGAGAGATAAAATGGGGATACTATTATTATTTAAATGGGAAGGGAGATAAAACAACCCTTATCCTCCCAAATTATTTTTGGAGGATGGTAGGTTGTCCAAATTTTATCCTCCCTCGCCCTCTTCAACTAGATAACTTATGAAAGGGGAAGCTTATTCGGGCAAAAAAAATGCTTGTCCCAAGATATGGCGTGGGCCCCAACCCTAATCCGGGGATAAGTAATGCCCCTGCCATTTACCTCATCCAATTTTATTCAAAATGACTTTTCATCTCATTTCTTTTCTCAAAATGACTTTTGCCCATTCAGGGAGAGAGGGAATACGTATTTTATTTGAATTTGTACTAACGAATTCGAAATTAAGGTAGGCCCTTCTCTTCATTGACCGTTGTGTTGTTTTAAACCAAACGAAGACTCCAAGGCCGACAGTAATTTGAACGCACCGCGTATCGCAACGTGTCCGCGTTCCAAATACCCATAAAGGCGAAACGGGGAAAATACGTCTCACATCGGAAAATTTTCCACCAGCAGGTAACCCTAATTTCAAGAAAACTACGAGAGAGAGACGGAGAGATATCGACGGTAGAGTCAACAAAGATCGTCCTTTTCAATCGGAATTACCTTAGCAGATATGGGGAATACAGAGAAATTGTTGAACCAGATAATGGAGCTGAAAATGACGTCGAAGAGCCTGCAGCGGCAATCGAAGAAGTGCGAGAAGGAGGAGAAGAGCGAGAAATTGAAGGTGAAGAAGGCGATCGAGAAGGGGAATATGGACGGGGCCAGAATATACGCCGAGAACGCCATCCGAAAGCGTAGCGAGCAGATGAACTACCTCCGCCTTGCCTCCCGCCTTGATGCCGTCGTCGCCCGCCTCGATACCCAGGTAAAAATTTTGTCTTTCAGATTCTCGATTGTAGATTATGGGTTCTTGGATTGTAGAAGTATTTGGACAATTATGTGCACTATAGATTTTGCGGGATGTTAGTCTATGAATTTGTATTGAGAATCCAATAAGTTCTTCAGGTGATTTTTAGATTCTGCTTTGTCCGGTTCATTTTTTATAATTCACTTTGGCAAAATGAATTCTAGAATTGGCTACTAAACACCCAAAATGCGAAACTTTACAATGAAAAATGCATAACCCAAGCGGCTAAACACTCCTTTAAAGTTGGTTGCTTTGTTGATTTCGCTAATCTTTTTGATGTAATAGGGTGGTTTATGGGTTAATTGTTTAGTGTTTTTCCCCCTAACTTTGGCTTTTGGGGGTTTTTGGGTTGATGCATGCTAGGAGAATGACATATCTAATAAAGCGTGAAAAGCCAAAAAAGCTTAAAAGCCCCTTAGTGGCACGAGGCCAGTTTGGTTTCTTTTTGTGCCGAAAGAATGATATAATTGGACTTAATGTAGTATCACAAGTGCACAACCCACAAATTTATGTACATGATCTCCACCCTTGTTAAATTTGATTGCTTTGTGGTTTCACTATTTTGTCGATGCAACAGGTTTCTGAGGTAAGTGTTTGGTTTAGTTTATTTTTGTAGTGAAAGAATGGTTTACAATTGGGCTTAATCTAGTATGGTTTATCTGAAATCCTCTAGTGACTATATATGATCGCTACCCTTGGGTTAAAGTTCTGAGTCTGTCCCTGTGTAATTGCAGGCCAAGATGAGCACCATTAGCAAATCAATGTCATCGATCGTCAAATCGCTGGAGTCCACGCTCAACACTGGCAATCTTCAGAAAATGTCGGAGACAATGGACCAGTTCGAGAAGCAGTTTGTCAATATGGAGGTGCAGGCTGAGTTCATGGAGAGTTCGATGGCTGGAAGCACCTCACTGTCGACTCCTGAGGGTGATGTCAACAGCTTGATGCAGCAGGTGGCAGATGATTACGGCCTGGAGGTATCAGTAGGGCTTCCGCAGGCGGCTGCCCATGCGGTGTCTGTGAAGACGGCAGAGAAGGTTGACGAGGATGACTTAACCAAGCGCCTTGCCGAGCTCAAGGCACGCGGTTAGTGGAAGCTTTATGCTGAACTTTTGGGTCCATATCCAATTAGACTATTTGGATTTCAATTGCTGTTTATAAAGAACTATTGTGTAAAGTCCACCGGATTGGATCTTTGATTTCATGGGAACCTTATGTTTACTGTGTCTGGACAATGCTACTCACTGCCAGTCATATGTTGAGAATATTTGGGATGTTAGCTTCTTTTTTTTATAAATGGACTGAATGAAGCCTTGAAGATCATAGACAAACATTTGTGTGTATGGGCGCACGCGCGTGTCTATGATGCTTTGTCAAACACGACACTGCCGTTTCATTTTATAGGGTCTTTATGTATTAAATTTTTAGTATCATTTTTCATGTAAATCAAGGGTACATTTTGGTCAGATGCTTTAGTTGGAATTGTATTCTTTTCCAATATCGGTATTGGCAGAACGCTGATTCTGGAAGATCTTCGTTCTGGGTTTCTTTACCCCTGGAACCTACTCATCAGACAATTGTATGCCTGACCATGAACCAAGATAGCAGGGATGGCAAGGAGCCAGCCAAACCAAAAAGAGAAAAAACAAGAGTAAAAACTAATGGAGCCGAGGTGCAACTTGCAACTGAGAGTAAAAGCATGTAGACCAATGTCAAGCATAAGCAAGCAGCATCAAGCATCAACAGCAGCACGGAAATTGCAGAAATCGACCTGAGAACCATATCAAAGCAGCAGTACTAGAACCAAAACCTTTCCTCTGAACCAGCCCAAAGCAGCACACTTCCATTAGCAGCATTAGTGGACATCAGCAGCAGCAGTATCAAAACAAACAGCAGCGGCAGCAGCAGTAGCAATTGCAAAGTACTGAAGCATATTACATCAAACAAATGATTCAACAAGCTGTACATCAAAAGCAATAACTGAAAGATGAACACTAATATGTAACGCTGCAAAGTACTAGAACAAAGAAGGTATATGAACTTCTTGCAACACTCCTTGCAGAACGCGGATGTCTAGCTGTTAACCCAGTCGAATTCCAAACTCATAGGATACGTAAACTTCGGGCAAAACTGATGTATATCGTTTACGAGTAATAAGATTGGTTTTTTGTGCCCAAACTATCAGCCATCAAGATTCAAGAGACCCATACCTCCAGGCTCCGGCAATGATGAGTTGAATATTCAAAGAACTAAGTTCCTCTCCGTCCGACCTAGAACGTTTAAACCGTAGCCTTGATGAACACCAAGCCTCAATGCATTTCGCTCATCTTCCGCTGCACTTTTCCTCACACGTGACAATAAACCTGTCCCTTGGGGATTAATATTCCTTTCACCGTTTCCGCTGTTGGGTTTCTCTCCATTATCTTGCAACGTATCGGCACCATCATCTGCCAATTCTTCAGTTTTCTTTCTTTCTTCTTGGAGGTCTTTACCTCCCTTTTTTCCTCATTACGATCCGAACCACATGTTGGGAATCCATACTTGAACCCATCCAAGCCAGCCTGAGTTCCTTTCAGTCATGGTTGAGCTAGGTAAGTGCTGAGGCATCCTATTTTGATTTCACTCCTTTCTGCTGATTGCGAGGCCTTTTGATTTGGAGATTTCCTGATCAAAGATGGAAGATTAGTCTCAGTACAGAGAAATAATTCATGGCGAGGCATTGGCATCAAAAATCAGATGAGAACAGCACTTGAAACAACAGTGACTCAACTTTTTATTTTTTGCCAAGTGTCTGGCTAGCTTATTTGGTACCTCGACTAATTCTTGGAGGACCAATTCAACTATCCACTTAACGAACTCATAGAAATGGATAATCTAAGGATAATACGAGCATGAATGTGCAATAACCTAATTCGCCAACATTTTTAACCTTCAAAATTTTGCCATTCTTAGTTAAGTTGGCATTTGAATTCATTATGCATCGAATTTGAACTTCCACTTCACTAATCACGTGCACTTAGTCACCACCTATAGACCTTCAGATTCCATATTCTCCGGAAATTGGAGATTCAAGTGCAAGTTTTCATCCTCTTTCCTATATTTACGGCTCCGCTCCTTCAACTGATTGTTCGCATCGGATCTTAGATTCTCTATGGCACTCCCTAAATAGGGTTCTTTTCACCTTTCCCTCACAGTACTTGTATGCTATCGATCCTTGAGGGGTATGTAGGACCTTGCTCTTTCCTTCAGGCATTATAGCTCTAGAATGCTAAGTGAGCTAGATTGGACCACCAAACAAGAAGATGGAATGCACTGCAATGAATTCAGTGGCGTAGCTAGAAAAATGGCTTAGTGAGGGCAGTATGAAACAAGAGTTTGGACAATGAACCATGAGTTGGTGGTTGTTGACAATATGCAGAGGCGGCTCCACCTTATGGTGAGGGTGATCACCCGAACACCCTGAAAAAATTTTGTCAGTAGAAATACATGTAAATTTTTTAATTTTTATTTAATTTTATTTTTTTGAACACCCTAGCAACAATGTTTGAACACCCTATCCAAAAAAATTTGAACAAATAAGCCCACAAAATATTTGAATACCAACCCAATTAGAGCCCATCCCTAAATAAATAAGGAAGAGAGAAAATCAAAAATAAAAAGAAAAGAGGGAAACATATGGGTTTTGATTATTTCGGACCCCCTGTCCAGAAAACCCTGTTCGACCTTGGTTTCGAAGAAACTCAAAAAATAATGTAGGGAAGTAGTATATTTTTTTATCCGAAAATTACACATTTTTCGGATCATAAAATAAAGTACTTCCCTACGGGAAAAAAGAAAAAAATCCGTGTAATTTTCGGATCATAAAATAAATTACGTTTGTACATTATTTTTCGAGTTGCTTCGCACCAAATTAAAGATCTCAATTAGTTCTTTAATTTAGTATGAGGAAAGTAAAAAAAAAAAAAAATGTACGAGAGAGTACTTTTTTTATCATAAAATTACACGTTTAAAAGGAATTTTTTTTAACAGGGGAAGTGGGGTAAACCTTTAAAGTACTTCCCTACGAAAAAAGAGCATGTATTTTTTTAATTAAAAAATTAATTACTTCCGTTTTTAAGTTTCTCGCACAAAATTAAAGATCTCGATTAGTTCCTTAATTTGGTACAAAAAAAAATTTCATGTACGAGAGTACTTTATTTTTTGATCCGAAAATTACAGGGTTTTTTTTATCGGGAAGTACTTTATTTGGTGGCATTTGTTGGTATTAGTAGATTTTTTTTTTTGGGTGTATGTATAGTTATGGTTTCTGGAGGACCATAGTAGAATTTCTGAACACCCTCGCGAGAATTCCTGGAGCCGCCACTGACAATATGATTGTCGCTTGCATCTTGCGACGTGAGAAAGAAATGTGAGTTTCAGGTTTGTGTGGAGTGTTATCCAGTTCACCATCTAAAATATAGATGAAGATAT
Source organism: Vaccinium myrtillus (assembly GCA_016920895.1). Classification (NCBI taxonomy): domain Eukaryota; kingdom Viridiplantae; phylum Streptophyta; class Magnoliopsida; order Ericales; family Ericaceae; genus Vaccinium; species Vaccinium myrtillus. The sequence continues at coordinate 2,733,530 of CM029278.1, forward strand.
CTAAAATTTCCGTTTTCCACCCTGAGTTTTTGACTTTTTGTTGCTTCAATAATGAAAACACACTTATTTTGTAGGGTTTGATTTATAAACAATTCAAGAAAACAATTATTTCATTCCTATATCGCTATGTATTTCATCGAATAAAACGTATCTTGCTTCTATAACTTGGTTTCAACTTTTTGACAAAAGTATTGTATCATTTGATCAAGCATTTACGAATATGCAATTTATATAATCCCCTTTAAACTAAGGTTTATGAAATAAACGGTTCTGATCAGAAGTGGGACCCAATATGAATATTAAATAAAGTAGATAATGTTCATTCTATTTTTGGATGAGTGGACAAAACATCTTTGGATATGTGATTCTGTAAGTAAAGAATTGTCAAAATAATTTAATTGTTTGGTTCTAGTAACAACTAAAATTTACGAAATATCCAGAAATTCTGAGTTCAAACGTGGCAACTTATTGGGGTCAGGCCATAAGAGAGAACTCTCTTGTAAATTTCATAGTCTCGGCGTGTAAGACATGTGTTTGACTGGATCGGAGAAGAGAATAATCAAGGTGCACGTAAGCTGGCCCGAACAACCCTGACCGTAAAAAGAAAAAAATATATACGAAATAGAAATAAAAAACGGCAGTGTGCCCACAAACTAACCCGTGAATTTTAGCAATCAATTACTTATAGCAATCACGAGCCATGTAGATTACAACAACATCCATAATAAAGGAAGTCAAGTAGCTTCTGGCCAAAAAACATAGGAACTTTGAAATTGTGAAGAACTAGGGAGAGAGTGCCATAGCGAGAAGCTTAAGAAGGATCCAAGGTGCATCGGGTTCAAGAATCGAAGATGTAACTCAAGGTTACTTGATCCCCGGGGCCGGGACACTAGATCTCATTTAGAGTTTAAAAAAAAAAAACGGACAACGAAAGCCGAAATGGGCCATTTCATGATTGAAAAATGCATATAAAAATTAAAATCGTTGAAATGGGCGGCTTATTTTTTTTTTTTATTTTATCAATTTTTTTTTAAATTTTCCAACAAAATTTGGCTCTGAATGGGATCTAATGTCCGGGATCAAGTACGGTGGATTATATGTTCGAGTCTGGATTCAAATGCACCTTGGATCCTTATGGCATGGTACTATCTCCCCAATTACTTCACAACTACAGAGTTCTAATATCTTCACTTTTTTCATCGATTTCACTAGTTCACATAGTTCTAAAAAACTTTTTTCATCGATTTCACTAGTGGATAGTAGTGAAAAACGTGAAATGTACCGAGTGTAATTGTAAGGCAGGAGAGAGAGAGAGAGAGAGAGAGATCTAGCACTGTTATATTTTTGGGAATAGCCTTGCATCAATTTATATAAGTAGAAGAATATAAGTCATAATCTGTTATGCAACAAATCACTCCTATTATTTTGCTTGGAGAAGTAGGATAGTGGTTCCATCTGTGATCCGATGGAGTAAGAATAGGAGACTAAGTCAATAGTTAAAAACCAACTCCCATATGTCTCTCCAATGTTAATTATTTAATTGGAGATTACTCCATAAAATATAAATGTAAAATATTTAAAACAGAGCTACCATAAAGTGCTATTTGTAATAACATGTGGAAGGTGCTTTACCGGTATAACCTTTTTGATCATTCTGGTTTGGTACGGAGGGTGGTAAGATTGCGTAACCTTGTTGGAACCCTAGCTACTGGCCTAAGAAGAAGACTTGTACACTGAACAACCACGTTAGTACCAAGCCCGGACGGTGGTTGTCCGGGAAGGCACTCCGATGGTTAAGTAAGTAACTGGAGGAGGAGAAGTTTACTGGAAATTTAGAGAGAAAAAGTGAGTTAAGGGGTACTAAATGTTGGGATAGAGATCCTGAGTGAGGTAGGTGAGAGCTGTATTTATAGGCAAGGTGGAGTGTGCCTATCACGTCTCTCGTGCACCCCATGCGCACCATCCGTACTTAAGATGACGCCTGGTGTGGTAAGAATGTCTTCTGCAGGCGCAATGCTTCGACTGACGTCATGCCTGATAAGTCTGAAGAGTCAACTGGTCTGGGAATACTCCCCGGTCAACCACGTGGCCTTGCAGGCAAAGCATGCAGGGTAGTTGACTTCCACCATTAATGGTTTGTCAGGCACGCCTTGTACCGAGCCCATGATAGCTTGTCGAACGCCATAGGACCAACATCGACCGATTTGGCGATTTGGCATTATGGGCGTTCAGAAAGGGAGACGCCATTGACGCCACAAGGTGAATCTTCCGGACCCTCCAATCCGAGCGGTAGACCATCTAGGTCCCTCCCGCGAACATTCATTCAACTGGGGGCAGAATTGCCAAGAACATTGCCAAGAACAACGTCCGGATCGAGCCATCACAAGTCGAAGGCATATTACGTTCGGCAATGCTGAGTGGGTTCGATCCGCATTCGCTTTTGTTATTTTTGCAAAGGTGACCCCCTACCCTTTCCATTTCTTCAAGGGACAGGGCTTGGTCTTCATTGACTTGGCCACTACATAACACTTAGGCAAATACGTTTTTGAGTCTAGATCGAGTTTAATTCAGTGATCAAATCCATTTCTTTTGTAAAAATTGTTAGAAACTTCATCTGTGAAAAAATAAATTTAATCGAATGCTAAATAGTTGTTAATCAATCGAAAGGAATTTTTATTTGCAAAAATGATCTTGGCTACACTGGACAAATATTTCCCCGCGCCTCAAAAAATGTGAGGATTGTGAAGATCGATCGAAAGAGCATTTTCTGCCATGAAGATTGCGAAAAATCAACTTCGTAACTGAACGGGTGATCAATGGTTGCATGATAGCTTGATTGTGTATATTGAGAGAGATTTTTTATAGTATCACTTTCGCAAATGAGGCTATTATGCTACGATTTCAAACTATGAAAAATTACTGGGGTCATTTGTAAACGTTTTCCTAGGTTTTAATAGATATCTGCTTAGCTATTTTTTGTTGGCATTCAAGTGTAGCTTTCTGTTGTCGGTTGTGGACACAGTTATATGTTGTATATGTAATTAGCTACTTTTTGTTTGGCATTTCAGTATATCTTTTGGAGGATCAATTGTAAATGAAATTATATGTTGCTGATAGATATCTAAATGAAATTATGCTTTAAGAATTTAACCCCAAAATTTAGATTTAACTCTGCCCCTGCGTTAGATATCATGCTCTATGCTTATTGTTAGTTGGGTGTCTTTTAAACACTATTCATCAAAAAAAAAAGTAACTAGAAATGCTAGAATAATAAAATAAATTATACTAAAACAATTACTTGAATTGTCTCAGTGGATCCATTCCAAGAGTAATTTTTTTTTTTTTTTGTCAAAAGTTGAGAGATAATATTCAAAAGATTATATTTATCTTTTTATAAATCCAACGATCAATGCTCACATAAATACACCGAAAGCGTATGATCAAACCAACGGAACACATTCAGACAAAAGAAAAAAACAATTCTATTAAAAACAAAACACAAAAGAAACGAAAAAAAAAATACACTATATCATCTCTTGCTCAAACCCCCAACCGGTATTAACTAAATGCTTGCAGAATAATAAAATAAATTATATGGTGCTAAAAGGGTTTTAGAAAGGGGATTAGTCCCTCCTCCCGCCGCCCAATTGTCAACCCATGGAGGAGGGAAGGAGAAGAGGCCATTCTAAGAGTTGAGATAGAAGAGCGGCTCCAAGAGTAATTCAATACACAGTAAGTTAAATATTATATTTATCTTTTTTTCAAATTTTATAAATCGCCAATGAATTGCATTGTCGATTCAGAGAAAGAAAAAAAACAATTCTATTAATAAAATTATAAATTACTCCTTGCTCAACTCCAGGTGCTACTAATGCATTTGACAGAAACTTTGAAATAAAAAGTCGAGAATGAAGTAATATACAAAATGTATTAGAGTGATTGAAAAAGAATAATTTATGAGAGACATTGTATAAAGCTAATGCATAAATCATAATTTTAAGGGAAAAAAAGAACAGAGAAATTCAGTGAAGTCTTGTTAAACCAAAAAGTCTACGTATCCAGAATGAGTACCCTGAAATTCAACGGTCCTGGACGGTTGAATTTCAAATTCTAGGTATGTAGCAGTGCTAACATTTACTCTACATGATTTTCTTTGGCGACTTTGCCACGTTGCAGGGCTGAAGAAACCATCTCAACATGGTGCTAGTGATTTTCTGAACCTCTTTTCAACTTGTTTACGTAACAATTGGATACAACATCCGACAGCACCATGTTTTTATGCTGCAACAGGGTTTACCATTCTTGCTAAACAGAATGCGGGATTGAATTGGTAGAATAGGTCATAAACAAGTGTAATTTCTTCAATCTACCGCGATAACTGATATTGTCCATATACTCCTCATCTGTTTACTACAGGAACAGGATTCGGTAAGGAGAAATGAGAGCCAAAAACGGTTCCATTTTGATAGTCCAAATGGTTGGTTCTTCGTATGGCTCAATGTGAAGAACAGATAAGCTTAATTAAACATCTGCAAGTGTCTGGTCGATTCATGTTTGAATTGAGAGAGATGCAAAGTCACCAAATCAAAGAAAATAAAGCTAAACATCAATAAAAAGATTCAACTTTGCTGCATTGCGACTGGAAGGAGGAGATTCTGAGAAGGCAGAGATCCAAAAAAACCCATTTCGGGAAGCAAAGAGTTGGCATTTTCATGTACCGATTGATTAACTTTCATTTAAGGCACCGTATAACATTAAAATTAAGAGTATGGGAGAAATTTTCATCACATGCATTCATTTTTAAGTGTGGAGTCGAAAACTACATACCAATCCGTACTGTAAACAGCAGATAACAAAATGTAATATTCTTTAAGGAAAAAACGCACCGATCCATGAAAAACGTGAATTAAGTTGCGAACTCCTCAATGTAAGGATGATAATAATTAAGGATTCAATTTTCAAAGAATTATAAACCTTCCAATTTATTGCACGTTATAAACCTCCGTAGCATCTTTATCCTGCTGGCCATCGACTCCATTCCAACTTAAATGCAGTAGTCTTGTACAGAGTTGAAGGTGACGATCTCCAACGACGAGCAGAAGTCGAACTATCTCCACTTTTAACATCCTTTAAGTAGTGCCGCCAGCATTTCCTTGAGTAATATCTACAACAAGTTGGATTCTCTTGTCTGTTCATCATCTTATCATTGAGGCGCTGTCATTAAGGTGAGAAGGCAAAATTAACATAGTTGTTAGAAGGTCTGAGTTTGGGCTTTTCACAAAGACAATCTTATGCAAAACAAATGTACATTTTTATGCCGCTGTGGATGTTAAATTTTTTTTATCGGCACTAGGATGTTGTTATTGCACTGTATTCAAGTACTAATGAAATCTGCAAAGGAACAACAATACCTTCAAGAATTGGCTGTCAGAAGGGGAGACTACTGATATAGTCTCAGGGTGAGTTTTCCGTAACAAAATATCAACAAGATCTTCTAATTTCGTTGATGGATGAATTATTTCCAGCTTGAGATCACGGTCTGGAGGTAGTTTGATAGCTTCCAAATCCTCAGAAATAAGCATGTCCTTCAATTGCCATGTGAATTAATTTGAACAAGGCAAAAGGAAGAAAAGTCAGTTAACTACAATAACTCCCATCAACGCCAATGAAAAACCAAAATAATCCATTGAATAAGTACCTTCTTGTGGCGTACAACCAATTTCAAACTTTTTGAACGATTCAACGCTAAGAGAAATTTCTGCAAATTTTTTGATTGACCATCAATGTGGGTTTTAGACACGCCTTTTCTCGATGATTCAAAATAAAGCTTGGCTTCCTGCAGTTTTGGGGCTGTAAAAGAAAAGGAACAGGTTTTATCTCCAGTGTACTCAAACGTCTGTAAATTAGGAGCATCAACATTAGCCTCACGCAGCTTTTCGCATCGTAGGAGTACTAGCTTCTTGAGATTTTTACTTAGAATTGTAAGCATCTCTAGGGCATCACATCCCATCAGGACCAACTTTTCAAGGACCGGAAACTTGTTGATCTGAACCTGAAACAACTCATCTGTCATTCCGGTATCCTTCAATGTCAAACTTCTTAGGTTTTTACTGCAATTCAAGATGACATTGCATAACTGAAACTTTGTCCCACAGCACCATAAAGTTTCAAGATTTGCTGCTTCAATCTCCACACGCTCTAGCCCGTGGCACTGATGTATTTCAACCCTATTGAGTTTAACAAGAGTTGAAATATTCAGACCTTCCAACCCTTCACAGTATACCAGTCGCAAATCCTCAATCATGGGACAGCCATGAACAAAACTCTGGATAATATTATTATTTATATGCATTTTCTTCATCGACAAATGTTGCAGACTAGGAAGTTGTATATCTTTGAAATTATCTAACTTACACCCATATAACTTCAACGAAGTCAATGATCCTGCGGCCAGCACAATTCGAGGCACAACGTAACGCCGCCTTCTCTTTCTTTCAACAGAAATTTCCAGCTCTTTAACATTTTTTGTAATAGCAGCACATAGCCAGTTGTCGATATGACGGGCCAATTTTGGACCAAAAGAGGTAATGTGTAGCCCGAACTTCTGTATCCACGCCAATGGAGCAATTCGGGTTGATAAGGAGCTTTCAACAAATCTCTTAAACTCTGCTTGCTGCACTCCCCCCGGTGTTGTGAAGCTCTTTTGATCGAAATCAAATGAAAGGAAGGAAGCCCATGTACTTCTCCATTTCTTCGACAAGACACTAGTTCGCGAGACATCTTTGGGACATCGCAAGAAAGACAGAATATGAAGGATAATAGGGTCAGGCAATTCGGAAATCCGATCAACAGTGTCAGTTCTTTCATCCACACCATTACCATCTCTCATTTTTCGCTTCTTTTTCAACCTGGCTTGATTTGTTGCAATGTCAAAAGCCTTTCTCTTTGGGGTCCTTTGCAAGGTCTGATTAACAGGAGCACTTCTCAACCGCTTGTTGTAACTTAATTTCCTCTCTTTGTCAGCAGAAGCCCTCCTATTATTAAGTTTTAGTTGTGAAAATCTCTTCCATAACATTTTCAGATGTCAAACCTGCATGGAAATACAGAAAATATATCTAGTATCCCCAGTTCCCCATAACAATTTTTTTGCTTGCAAAAATGGTTTTTTGACAACCATAATCTCGACTACTGCTACTGGCGCTTCTACAAAATCTTCACACGTGCTACTTAACATCAGTGAAAAGTGAAAACCCAAGGCATCAACTACATGGAACTCAAGCTTATGACAATCACGCGTATTTTCAATCAAGCTTGTGACAATCACACGAATTATAAATCAAGCTTCTGAAAATAATGCGAATTTTAATTGTATTACTTTACGTTATTGTGTTTCTTCATAGATATTCACCATGTTCGAATTATCTTAAATCACTTCTGTAATAACTGACAAATTGATAATCCATAATGTTGATGTCACAAATTTCTGTCAAACTCACACCCCGTTCACAAAGAATGAATGGTAACAGGTGTTACCGCAAATGATCATAAAAAGTAATAGAACATTTCCAAAACCTGCCTTAAGAGAGTCCATAAACTCTCTGTACATATGCACACATACAATCTGGATTCCGATTATACATCTGTGAAAACTAAAGGGGACAATTAAACGAACCTAGAGCTTCCTACAATCACAAGAACCTCCTTGTTGTTTCTCAAATTTCAAAGACAGGAAAGTGACACAAATTGGGATTTAGTGTTCTACCGTTATATTTCTTGATTCATCTTAAATACCTTGGAGTAAGCCAAATTATTTTGGGTGATAACATGATAATTTGATAATATAAAATTTCACATAAATTTGTTTCTGTCAAAGGAGGTCTCTGCATATATCGAAAGAAAAGAGGAAAACATTACAACTCAGAAACCCGCCTCAAAAGACATTCATGAACTCTCTGTACGTCTATGCACATATACATCTACGGATTCCAATTCCTTTGCAAAATACGTAGAACCTTCAAGATATGTATCCAGGCGAAAAAGGAATATTCAAATGATGTGGCATTGACCAAATAACGAAGGTCAAAATTGGATCAAACTTCAGTATACCAGCGTCAAAAGCGGTTTCCTTTACACGGATAACCATCAATGGGTAAATTGACCATATAACATAGGTCAAAATTGGGTCAAATTCAATCAGTATACGCGTTGAAAGCTGATAATCATCGAGAGGCAAATATTTTGCAAATTATTCATCGGCAAATCGACCATACAACTTGAGAGTCAGAATTGGATCAAAATCAAACAGTATACGTGCGTCGAAAGCAATTCTCTTTACATATTTTGCAAAGTATTCATCGAGATTAGAAGAAAAGAACTAAAAAAACGCGATTTGCAATGAGTGAAGATTAGGGTTTAGTGTAAGAAAACGAAGAAACTGGGAAAGATTACCTTTTTGTAGAGGACAAGATTTGTGCGTACGTATCAATGGCGATCATCGGCGATTATCCCCCTACTAATGCGGTGGTGAAATGCCAACTCTGACTCCAGGGTTCCAATCGATTTGTTTCTCCATTACTTCATAAGAGTATGTCGGTTTGCGACGTTTAGGGCTTTTAGGTTTGGGGAGTTTGGTTAGCTTTATAAGCAAGTAAAGAAAAAGAAAAAAGAAAAAGAGTTACCAAAACAGTTTCCTGTCGATTTTTTTCTTACTTCAATCAATAAAATAATTGAACAAAACATTCGTGTTTGTTTGGCACGGGCACAGTGATAGGTGGAATGAGCAACTCCAAGACACTCTCTACTCAGGCTCTCTTGGCTATTGTAGAGAGCCAAAATTAATTTTCAGGGTTCCAAAAGGCTGGCTATTCCCCTCGTCACTTTGCATTTCCTCCCTTCAGTTGGCTACTAGTGGCGAGTTCAAGCCCCGCGCTACGTCTTCCAAATCCCCTTTCACGCCAAAAATTCCAGGTCTCCCTCTCTCTCCTCCTCCTCCTCCTCCTCCTCCTCTTTGTTCAAACCAGATTCTTGGTCCCTAACCAGGTGACTTCAATTTGTATGCGAAGGAACTCAGATTTTGATTTGATTCATCAGAGGTTTGTGTATGGTTCATTAATTTTGATTTGGGTTCATCAGGTGGCTTGGATTTGTGTTTGGTTCGATTCATTAAAACCCATAGCAACCAAATGTCTGTAGTTTGATTTGATTCATAGCAACCCTTTGTGCTTGATTAGATTCATCGAGATTTTCTTTTCTTGTAGTTCGAATTGATTACCTATTTGTTTCAGAATTCATTTGGCAATTATCGAAGAGATGCTGCTCATTTAATTTTGTTCTTGCTGTCAATTTTTTTTAAAACGAGAGAAATATTATTGTAAGTTTTTTTTTTTAACAGGAGAAATTTGTTCTTGTTGCTGATGTTTGTTTGGTGTTTGATATGAAAAATCAGTCTTGTTAGTTTGGATGGATGGCTAGAGTGGAGAGTAGTGATGGAATGTAGGTGTGAAAAAATGAATAGGCAAAATAGAATTTGTACTTTTTTAAGATTTTCACCACTCTACTCCTAGAGTTTTAATATTTTTGAGATGCTTTCTAAGCTTTTGGTATGCCTTTTTTATTTTATTTTTATTTTTATGTCAAGCTCTGTGCACACACCAAGATTAATTTTAATCCTGTGATCACAGAGATAATGACTCTTATAACTTCCAATGGCTTTCAGAGTTTTTGACAAAGAGAATCGAACCTGATATTGATATGCCTTACACGGTTACACCAATTGTGTTGCAGGACCAACTTACAGGTCCCAAATTAAAGATCCAATCCATTTACTCTTTTTTTTTTATTTTTCAAGTAGTTATGGAAAAATAGGCAATTAGTTGTATGTAATAGAGCTGGATACTTACATACGGCATCCCCGAGTCAAGTTACATTCGCCTTCCCGTGTAATAGATTAGGAATAATGAATGACAAAAAACTAAACTACTTGATCAAGTTAATTTCTTTTATAGCAAAAAGTAATGAATAGTCGAATTTTTTATATAGAACCCGTAAGTGGGCTCCACAAATCCTTCAGTACAAGACATGTCGGTACCCATAGATTTATCAAAAACATCTACTGGAGTACTGAAAAAGGGAAAAAATTCAAAAAAAATTGATAAATGATTATGAACTGCAGTTTTTGGTATTTGGTCAACCTAGGGTACGCAGAAAACAAAAAATCATTAAACCCTGTGAGTTGGTTAGACTTTGTTTGGCATCTTTTCGAAAAAGTTGGAATATTTAAGAAATTGCCGTATAATACTCAGATATTTTTTTCGGCAGCAGATCCTCTGTCCCATATTCCCTATCCCACTCTCCTGTCCCACCCTCCATCTTGCGCCACATCGCTCAAAATTCCAGCCCTCCAACTCTGTAATTCTGCCGTTAATTCCTCCTGTTAACTCCCATACCACTTTCCTCCAGTCATCACCTTCCCTTTGACGTTTTTTTTTTTCTCCTTCTTGAGCCAAAATTGGTGGAGACTAAAAGTCTCTTTTTGTTTCTCTAGGGGCCTATTTTGAGTCCCATAAAAATGATTTGAACCGCGGGTTATTTTTTAAAATGTTTTTATTTGAGTACCTGCAAGAAATTAGCAAAATTCGAAATTTGTAAGGGTCTTTTCAGAATTCGTAGAGCTATTTCAATTTTTTACAGGTACGCATTTTCCCCCACCTGAGTAAAGCATTATAATTTTTTACAGGTACGCAAACAAATGCTGCCATAAAGGCTTTACTCAGGTTTGTCTTAAAATATTTTTATTTGAGTATTTGTAAAAAATTAGCTCAATCAAATGTCTGTAAGGGCATTTTCAAAATTCGTAGGGCCCTACGAATTTTGAAATAGCCCTACGAATTCTGAAAAGACCCTTACAAATTTCGGATTTTGCTAATTTCTTGCATGTACTCAAATAAAAACATTTTAAAAAATAACCCGTGGTTCGAATCATTTTTATGGGACTCAAAATAGGCCCCTAGAGAAACAAAAAGAGACTTTTAGTCTCCACCAATTTTGGCTCAAGAAGGAGAAAAAAAAAACGTCAAAGGGAAGGTGGATGACTGGAGGAAAGTGGTATGGGAGTTAACAGGAGGAATTAACGGCAGAATTACAGAGTTGGAGTTGGTTGGAATTTGTTTGAGCATGTTTTCGCAAGATGGAGGGTGGAATATTTATAGGGAATATGCCGATAATACTCAGATTTTTTTCTCTTTTCGAAAAAGTTCGGTATTTATTGTAGAAGAATAACGAAGAGTTTCCTGAAATAAAAAGGAATTTAATTTTGTTCACCCTCTTTTAACGTTACCCTCCCTCCTATTTTGAGATACTTTGAAAAACGAGAGAGAAGGAAAATGAGCAGGAAAAAATATTCATGTCATCGTGTATCTTTATCCGGCTTTACAAAGAAAGTATAAGTGCCAGAATATATAACTTTTTTTTTTGGTCAATTAGAATAAAGAAACATTCAACCCAACATAGAAATTGAGAAGAAATAGTTTACACTCATTTTAAATCAATCATAACTAGCAATGAAACTGTGCTATGCACATGAATTTTGAGAAAGTATATATGTTTTCTTGTTCACCTTAACGCGGCATTTAAACTAAAGGGCCGTGAATACGCAAAAGCTATTACTTTAAAATTTGTGTTAAATTACCTCAATCTTGAAAAAATGACTTGAACAAAATAAAAAAGAATATCAAGGCTTAAAACTTAAATTTTGATAATCAAGCCAATGTATTGCGTTCTTGTGATTGGGTGAATAGAGAATAAAACATTGGTATGTTGTGATTGTGATAATAGAGCAAAAAAATACCGTCAATGAAAACTTCAGGAATAAATAATTCTTTTTTAGTAAATTTAGAAAAAGAAACATTCAATCTAACATAGAAATTGAGAAGAAATAGTTTACAATTCATTTTGAATTAATCTTAATGTTTGACTCAGATTCAAAAAGCAGGGTAATCTGGGGTGTTGGGGTTAATGTTTGTGTTTGACTCAGATTCAACTTTAACGCGACACTTTATCTTTTGTTGGGTTATCGTGTTTCGTGTCAGAAATAGCCGACCATAACCCGCCAACTTCGTGTCGGGTTCGTATCGTGTTGTTTTGTCCTTTCATAAATTCTCAACCCGAGTTGCATAGTGTTCGTGTCAAAATTCGATCAACCCTAACCCGACCAGTTTAGTTTTTCGTGTTATCATGTTGTATTATATTTTCTGACATAAAGAGAGTAAGATTTTAACATTTTTTTTTATAACTCAGGTTTTTGAGCCGGCTTATGCGCACTTTTGAGTTACCCATTCCGCCGCTTACTTGCGGGGGTCCCAATTAAAGTCAGATCGAAGCATTGTATTGGGTTCATAGTGTATTAATATTAACATTACTTTGGAGTAGCACTACTACATTTTGATGCAGTAGCCAAGGAGGAAGAATATTTTCGACATTATAAGCCTCGGGTGGCAAAATCGTAATTATGCTGCTGTGGGATTTTGCGTTGGGCCCACTTGGGTCGGACCCGGCCCAACGATCAAGACACATTTACGCCATGGCGTGCACGTTTTCTTTCGCTTTTGTTTAGGCTCAATGTCCAAATTTGCCGTTTAAGGAAAGATTTGACTTGAATTACTTTGAAGGAAAATCCGAATTAAGTTCTTGCCTTTTGGGAAACATTCTAGAATTTTATCTAGTTTTTTATTTTGCTATTATTTTCGAATTTTCCATTTTTGGTAATTTTGCGTTTTTTATTGATTTGGCTTCCTTTTCGGAGCAAATCAATTAGGGTTTCCGGTTTCCTATATAATCAGTTGTAAGACTTAAGGGCTAGACAGTTTTTGAGTATTATTGAATGATAAAAGAGTCTAGAGAGCTTTTCAAAACTTTCTTGTTTGTGTTCGATTGTTGAGTTTCTGCCAAGTTCATAAGCGGCTCACATTTTGATGAAAATAAGGGTGTTCAAGTGCACATCTATTCTTGGGTGTGTAGCTGCCACTGCATAATTAGATTGTGGAGTACGTGTCAATTATTCTTGAGTGAGGTGTTCAACCATAATTGAGTTGGGTGTTCAAGACTAATAAAAATAGGTATTCAAAAAATGATTAAACCAAATTTAATACATGTAAAAGAAAAATTCTTCAAAGGGTGGTCAGTTGACCATTGATATCTCCATGTAAAGCCGCCCCTGCCACCAGCCACCAGGAGCAACGAACAATTTTTCGTTGGTACGAGTCCAAAACTTATCGGAGTTCATCCGACTTTCACACACTGCACTGCATTCACAAAAACTTCGCTCAATTTTACACAATTTGAGTTCATTTACACTATTCGCGAAAAACTGACAATGATCTTATACAAAACCTAATACTTTGACCTCCGGCCCAAAATAACACCCGTAAGCAATCAAAGAATTACCTTACATCCATCAACAAATGAACTGATAACAAATAGTATATGCCCCCCAAAAAAACAGCGACGGATCAGGTACAATACCGCGTTTTTATTCAATGATCATGTAGCAACTTCTTGATGATATACATTTGCCAAAATCATATCTAAGATCAAGCTAAGCAGAAGCTATCCCCCTACCCGTGCATTGCAGTAGCATCCTGACCAATTTCAGGTCCATGACTATAAACAGGAAGGGTAAACAAAAAGAAGAAGAAGAAGAAGAAACAACCTCAGAGCTCATCATGCTGATTTATGCTCTGGAGGGTACTTCTCGATTGGTGATCAAGAAGATATGCAGTAGCTAATGATGCGTGAAGAGCAGCTCCATAAGGAAGTGCATCTTCGTTTATTTTGAAGTAGGGAGAGTGGACTGACGCAGGCTTTTCATTTGTTTCAGTCTTCATACCGAGGAAGAAGAAGTAGCCGGGTATCACCTCTTGGTAAAAGGAGAAATCCTCTGAACCCATCAAATGTGGCATATCCTTGACATTACGAATTCCAAGCATGTCCCCTGCGACTTTTAGAAAGTGCTCGTGCAAACCCTTGTCGTTTATGGTCGCAGGAAAGAAAGGTTTCTCTTTTGCAAGGAAGTCAACGGTCGCATTGCACCTTTGAACTGTGGCTTGCCCGACTATCACCTGTTAGCGAAAAGAATTAGTCCGTGTGTGTAGTCGAGAATAACATGAGAAGGTTGAGACACTTGACATAGCGAATACTTTCAAGAATGCAGATATGGTTAAAAACAAAACCCGTTGTAGGTTGGAAACAAATAATCAGGAACGGATCTTGGCATCGCTCTCTTCCAAGCATAAATGCCGAGAAAGGGAGAATTGATGGTGATACTTCTGATTAATAAGATACTTTGCCACATTACTGATTAAATTGCTCAATGGAAACATTTGGGAAGTCCAAAAATGGCTTAAGGTTCAAGTATTTTTCTACCTCTTCAATTCGCTGCCTGAGTTGCATAAAGCTTTCCTTTGTGAAGGCTCGGAAGGTTCCCCCAATGGTAACAGAATCTGGTATAACGTTGAATGCACCACCTCCTTGGAATTTAGCAACCGTGACCACCTGCAAGTGTACGTAAAGAAATTAAACCATTACCACCTGAATGTATTTTTTTTTCGAGATGAAAAAAACTCGGAACATAACGCAGGAAGGAGAAGCTGATGGAACTCTCAAGGAATCAAGAGCGACCAACTTAGAGGTGAAAATATTGAAGTCACGCCGCCTTATTCTTTACATTTTAATTTTCCAATTAAAAGCACATTAGATATCTTAGTTTCTAATGATGTCAAGAGATCTTTTTCAGCAAGTTCTTAATGATATCCCAGGTAGGACAGACATGCCCCGAAAGAACAACTACTGTTACAGACGGGTTCACTATGTTCACATGTATGCTTAGTAGAACCTTCCCGAGTGATTTGATGAAACTGTGGTTGGGGTCTCAGTTATTGCTGCAGTTGTCAAGTATCGTCTACACAGATACACATAAGTGCTACTCATATCACTTAAATCCAGACGAAGGTAAATTTTCCAAAATACCACACCCGAAAAAATAACAGCATCCTTTTGCAGGTTGTCATAGTCTGATAATTGTAATAATAGTTAATGGGAACTATAAAACGTAAATTCAAACTGATCTTCCATTGACTACCTAGCTTTGTCCCTACATTCCTTATGCTAGGAGATCTAATCAGCTAACAGTATTTGAAAACAAATTTATTGCGCAATATAGAACTGTAACACCACATTTGCAGATACTTGGGTTTCATGTACAGCTACAGCATTCCCAACTCTGCAAAAGTTCAGAAGGGTTAATAGGTTAGTCGAAAATTGTAGTGTACCTGAGAGTCCAGTGGATCGGCTTCTCGTGAAACAAGATGCTGTAAGCTGACAATCACGTTTGAAGCTGCTAAAATGGGATCTATTGAGTGCTGAGGAATGGCCGCATGACCTCCCTTCCCGCTAATTACCGCTTCAAAAAAGCCACTCCCTGCCAAAAGAGGCCCAGGTTTGGAGGCTACTTCACCTAAGGGCAAGTCATGATAGACGTGAAGCCCAAAGATAGCTTCAACATTCTCAAGTACTCCAGCATCTATCATTTTCTTTGCCCCTCCGCCTCCTTCCTCTGCTGGTTGGAAAACAACAAGAACTGTTCCCTACTGGCCCGGAAAACAATAGAAGAGAAATAGACAATTTTAATACATCTACCTGAGATGAAGAACATATAGCTCCCATAAAAGAAAATTGACAATAAGAGAGATGATCTTGGAGTATGATCGTTCTCATACAATAAGTGATATTAAATCTTTACTATATTGTTCTGGTACAGTCCCAAATTGCAATTAGACTAAAGGGAAGAGCCCATTTTACCCCACTGTGGTATAGGTCAGGCGCGGTTTACTCCCTGACATTTGAACTTGACCACATAACCCCCTCATGGTTCATGGACCAAAATGCAAACCAGATTTTCAAGGCATCTCTTTTCCACAATTGGTAGTTTCGCAGTGTTCTCAACTACAGTAAAAAACCACTACCAATTCTCAGACTTAAAATCACCAATCCATAAGGACATCTTGCTTTTTGAAGCTAACTTCTCTATACACGAAATTCACCAACTGCCTCCACAAAACCTCCCTCTGCACCCATATCTCCTCAACCAATTATCTACCAAACGCAATATTGCTTGAATAAAGAATCTCATCCTAATCAACCAACAGTACTACAAAATAGCTAGCGCTACAAAGATTAAGGCTAAAGTCTAAACTCATTTTTGCAAGTGATTCTTTAATCAGTTCTCAGACTATTAGCCACCTGTAAAGCAATCAAAATAATTGAAACAACACACAGAGAGAGAGAGAGAGAGAGAGAGAGAGAGAGAGAGAGAGAGAGAGAGAGAGGAGAGAGAGAGAAGGGCAAACGAAAACAACACAAGAAACTCAAATGAGGGCTCTTCTGAACCGAACACAGGTCTACATTTTCATTACAAAGCTTTCGGAGAGACCGAAACAGGTAACATAAAAAAAGCACAAAAAACATGGGCACTTTAACTACATAGAGAACATATAATTCCCTTTAGACAGGGCGAAAAAGTATGAGTGACTGAGTGTCTTAAAATGGACCTGTAAGAGTTCATGATGATCTTGAAGAATCTTTGCAGCACCGAGAAGCATTGCAACATGGCCATCATGCCCACATGCGTGCATCTTTCCAGGTGTTTTACTCTTGTGCTCCCATTCCACCATTTCCTATAAAAACCACCACCACCTGAATATTATTCACAGCACGTACCCTCAAATCCTTATTCCAGGTTAGGTTATGATTTCGTGCAACAAACAACAAGGAACAGCCCAAATCAGGAGGGAGAAGCCTTATCAGAACTAAACAGCCCAAACCAAATAGTCCACAAGGAAACAATTAACAGCATATAGCCTCAAATAACCTACAGACACAGCAAAAACATACCCCAAAATAAGAGAAGAAAAAGTTAAAATGAAAAACAAAACAGTCATCCCACTGCATGTTCTTCCTGAACCTAAATTATTGTTATTGTTTTTGTAGTTTTCTTCATCTTTTCTGATTTTTTGTTAGATTTGTGTGTAAATTTTTTGGATTGGCCATTCGTCTAAAAAGTAAACCTTACCACCAAGGAAAAGAAAAGTTAAGCTCACTACTGACTTGAAACAACTGGCTTTGGTCTTCAATATCATATTTTTATCTTTAACTTTTTTCAAATTCAATTCACTTTTTTTTTTGTATTTTTCAGATTGCTCCCGTTAAGCCGAATGATTGCTCCTTTTTTTTTTTTAACAAAGAACTAATACTAAAATAACACAAAAAGTAAATAATAGTGAACCCAACGATTAACAGAAAAATCGAGATCAATACTACACAGGAGGCCCAAAAACCCAGAACAAGAAAATGCAAGAATTGGGAAAGAAACCGCAAACCTGCATAGGCAAAGCATCCATATCGGCCCGAATCGCAACAAAAGGGGGCTTTCCTGAACCGATGAACCCAACGACGCCAGTAACAGCAACTGGGTACTTATAAGCAATACCCATCTTATCCAATTCTGATCTGATAAGCTTACTGGTCTCAAATTCCTCATAACCCAGTTCCGGATTCTCGTGTATCTTTCTCCTAACACCCACAATCCAATCAAAAACATCTTTTTCCTTAGCGTAATTCAGGAAGCTTGCTGTAATTTCTGAAAGCCCTTTGGAATCTACAAAAATGGGTACTGCGTTGGACAATAAAAGGGTGAGGATCACGGCTGCCAAGTTGAAGAAACCCATGATTTTCCTCTGGAATTTAGGATTGGAGTGATTGTTGCATAGGGGAAGAGGAGGTGAAGCGGGAACCGGGTTTTTATAGCAAGGCAGAAATGCAGCAGATGCTTGATAATTGAGGCTGGTTTGAGATGTCAAGACGGTTGAAGAAAGAAAATGGGGAAAATGTGGAAGATTGACAATTGAAGTGGAGCATCTTCCGTGTGGGTGTGTCTGCTTTCCTGGCCGTATCCGCATTCAATCCACCACGTGATTAATTTCATGTCTCATTCCACTCCCTTCACTACATTACACTCGTAACCCTGTGTAAAGGACAATGTAACAGTCCACCCCCAAATAATCTTGGGTTTGGTTTTCGGGTTTGATTTTCGGGTAATGATTTGAGGATAAATGGAGGAAATAAGTTGAAATAGGAGGTAATAATTGGAAAGAAATTAATAGAAAAATGAAAATAATAATAATTAAAAATAAGGATAATGATTGGAGAGAAATGCGAGTAATAATTAAAAAATAATTACAAAAACCGGAAAAATCCAAACAAACAATGTAATAATTAAAAAATAATTACAAAACAGAAAACAAAACCTGAAAAGACAAGTGAAACTTAGTCAATTTCAGCCGCCAGCTGTCGTTTCTTATATCTTTTCAACCCGTGTTGGACAATGTTAGAATACTACTCTCTTGTTCGCCTTTGTTATTCTATTTTTGAAATTTATGCCTTATTTGATAGTTTTCAATTAATTCTACGTATGATACAAAGTTTCCAAAATCAAAAAAATATTATAAAATATACTCTATGAGTAATAAAAAATGACACAAATTTCAATAATGGATCAACAAAGGTGGAAGTATACAGTAAGCCCACCCCATTAGTTAGCCACCATTTATAATTTTGTCATGCACAATTGCACACGTCATGCCTATTCTCCTGCCTGTGGTGTCATGTCTGTGCCTAATTGGGCCCTTGTAAAGCGAGAAACAAAAATTCCCAATTTAAAGTTCAAACCTTTTTTGGGGTAAGCCATATTTTTTTTTTAGGAAAATGCTACGAAAATGCCAATAACAACCCACCAGGCACTAGGCTATCAATGAAGCAGAAAGAGGACAAAAAAAGCACAATTTTTTATGTATTAAAATGTCTTGAAAAGTACTCCCTCCGTCCCTTTTTAAATGACCACTTCACTTTTTGACTTTATTTTTAAATTGTCTATAACTTTCAATCTATAATATATTATGTACTTTTGAAAAAATTGTATTTTAGAACTCATTGATTTCTATAAAACAAGATCCATATTGCATATTCTATGTAATATAGATTGAAAATTATAAACAACTTTCGAATCCAGCTGGAATAGTAACATCATCACTTAAATAGGGACGGAGGGAGTATTAAAGGTGTATCAAAAATTGGGCCAAGGGGTCCCTGTAGTGCACAAAATGCACTACATGGTGCAGTGCGCACCATCCAACCATCCATGACAATGGACGGCTCGGATTTAATCCAAACAATCAACGGTCGGATTCAATTCACTGCTCGGATTAAATCCGAGCCGTCCATTGTCGAAATGGACGATCGGATGGTGCAATACACGGTGCAGTGCATTTTGTGCACTGCACCATCCCCCAGCCCAAAAACTGTTTATTCTATTCTCAAAATGCTAAAAACACCCATTAGGTTATCAATAAGGCTGGAAGAGGACCAAAAAAAAAAAAAAATCAATTCTCTATGGGTTAAAGTGTCTTGAAAAATATTGAGGGTGTATTGAAAATGTGTTTTTTTGTCTTCTTCCTCTCTTATTGATAATTAATGGTAACCCAATCCAGGAGTGTTGTGCAGTAGGTGTTGTGCGGCAAAATTACGTCGTTTTGCTCATTTTCTTGGTACACCTCCAAAACTTCCAAGGGCCCTGTTTGAAGAGTTAATTTTGTGGTTTAATTTTAGGGGATTTAGGCTCTTTGGGGTAGGGTATAGTGAATTTAGACACTTTGGGTTTAAGGTTTAGGCGTAGTGACTTTTTCTTCCTCCAAACAAGACCATTGGAAGTTCAGAGGTGTGCCCAATAAAATCAAGCAAAACGATGCAATTTTGTCTCGCAACACCTCGCACAACACCTATCGCAGAGCACTCCGGATCTGAGTTTTTATTACAGTATCATTTTCCATTTTGTAATAACAAAACCAAAGTTGGTACAAATGGAAAACCCAGGAAACAAAAGAAACAAAAAAAGGCACGCATCCTACGGACTAGAAATACAACTGAAACAAAACAACCAGAACAAACCCCAAAAACTCAGCCAAGACCAACCCAGACAAAAATCAAGTTTTTTACCAAACACCCAAGAAAAGATTTGCCATTCTAAGCAAACAAAGCCATTGTCATCCGATTTCGCCAAACTCCTCAATGAGCTAACATTGGCTCTCACATCAACTTCAATTACTATTTGAATCGTGTGGTCCAAGGAACTATTCTTATTCTGAAAGATCCTCTCATTTTGAGAAAATCAAATGCTTTAAAGTTTTCCAAATGATTTTAGCAACTGGGTTGCTAAAATCATTTGAATTTCCCACCTCTATGCCTTCTCGCCCAATCACCTTCTGCCTCAAGAGACAAGCAACTCCTGTGACATCAAACAAACATAGCCATAGAAAAGATGACTATGAGATTCAACTTCATTCCCAGAAAGAACACAGGTAGCATCATCAACAACTCCCCAACTAATCCGTCTCTTGTGGCTAGCCTGCCCAATAGAATCATCCAGTGAATAATAGCCCATCGTGGAACATGACGGTGATAACAAACGTTTTATACGAAGCAACTTCTGGAGCAGGACCCACGATGATTTGACAGAAAACTAACCATAGGAACGAAGAGTCCAGTGCACAGAGTCCTCACGAGAAACACTAGGAAGAAAAGTAGCAGGAGTGTGACTAATGATCTCTCTAATCACTTGATTAGCCAATGCTCTTTGACTAAAGGTTTCTATATGCATGAGGGTTAAACTTTTTAAGTATCTAGACGTTGCACGACAAAGACTTATAGTTAAAGACTCAGCAGTAGTCCAATTGTTCGGAGGCCTCAGTTCCAATATCAAAATTAGGCTGGTATACTAGTTAGATCTTTGGAAAGCTGGGGTGATTCCACCAAAAAGATTTTAAGGGTCTCAGACAATGGACTAAGCAGCCTAACAATAATAACAAAGTCACAGAGCAAAGGAAGCAATTCTTGGGTTGGCTTCTTCTCTGTCATAAGTCTTCTGAAATTCAGGGACTTCCATGGGGGAACAGAAGGCAATTAGCCCGGTACAGTCAGCTTGAGAGTAAAACAACAGACAATATAACGACGAGTTGACGACCATCGCACTTTTAAGCTTTTAATAGCTTTATTGAACTGACAAATGATGTTACAAATGTTACACTGAGATGGGCGAGAGGCATTTGTATTAGAGATGCCAAGTTGACCTCAAATATGAGAATTGTAGCACTAGGACATGATACAATATGGCGGATCTCACCTTTACGTATCCGGTACATGCTTTCGTACATTAAGAAGCCTATGAACTCTTTGTAGCAAGACATTAATCATATCAACCTACCTAATGGAGCATTGTTCCAAGACCAAAACCATGTTTCCTTTGGCCCTCCTTCCCTCAAAAGCCAAGAACATGAGGAGCAATTTCTAACAGCGGCTCCAAAGCACTGGGAGCAAACTTTCTTGCAAAAAGAAAACAAACTGAAGACGGTTGGTTATTGTAAATGCACGTTTTACCTAGGAAAATTTTCTTGAAAAACTGCTCTTTAATGTCAGCCTTCCCAAATGAAGCTGGATGAGCACCGCCCCTTGACCAGTCCACCCAGGTGAGACTCCTATTCGCCAAGAGACGAGGAGATTGGATGCTAATCATGGTTGGGAAATAGTGCTCATCCACGTAACAAGCCGGTCTGCAAAACTGTTCAAACTTGGGGTAAAACTTTATATCTTCAATAATGTCAATTGCTAGTTTACGGTTAATTTCAAACCACTGGGAGCCTTTACGCCATTCGGTAATATTGACCTCAGGGGCCATGCCTATGTTATAGCGTCCTCTTCCACAAGGTCCAGGTTCATCAAATGAACCAATAAAGCTGTGCTGGGAGTTTGATATGTAGCGATAAACAACAGTGAAGTTGTGAAGGGGAATGCATGCCTCAGATAGGAGGACAAACCATTCGTTGGAGATGTCGAGTAATGCATTTGCAAGGAGTCTTCTCTCAGCATCGCACATGCTCATCATTCCCCATTCGGCTACCTACATGAAAGAAAGCCCAATAAGAAGAAGAATGACAGTATCAATCAAAGATTTCTATGGCAAATAAAACCATGCCAAATGTGACGTTGGGGTACTTGATAAGTACTATCGAAACTAGCTATATTCTGCTACCGGTAGCAGAGTGCCAGAGATGATAAAAACTATACATGGATGATATGCTAACGGTGGTGCCTTTTTCCCTGTAATTAGCTAACAGCCTAACATAAGCATGTAGTGCCTACTAAGGGTCCAACACTAAGCCTATGAAAAGATGTTTCTTGATGAACTATCAGCAAAACCAAATGGATGAACCATAAAATCACCACAAAAGATGCATCATAACTACATGTCCAGTAGCCGTTTCAAAACCTCACTGAAGTTAAAAATTTCTCCAACCACAAAAAAACTATAAATTGAGAAGGGACAGCCCAACTGCCCAAGGCCTCAATAATGTCTTGGCCACATAGACCAAAGGGTAAAATGGTTCTCATCAATAATACTTGTAGGAACTAGGAAGTGCATTTCACGTTCATCTCGTTGTCCATTCATTTATTCTGGTTACTGAAGTTCCGAAAGAAACAGATGCCAGCACCTAAAATTAGGAAGATATATAATTTTCCACTAAATGGCAAAGGATTTCTGTGTCCTTATGAAACATTTTCAGTACAGACTTAACAGAAGCAACATCTCCAAAAAGAAAGAACTTATTCATATTGAGACACTTGTGTAGACTTGTTGAGTTTATGGAAAATCATATTTAATCCCCCAACATAGATAGATTGAGATCCAACCATTTATAGCTAATTTTTGGCATGTAACAAAAACTCATCTATGTCTATTAAATAGTTGAAAAATGAAAAGAAACATCAGCTACTACCTCTAGGCTCTAACCACCATAAATTAGAAATCAATATAAGAAAACAGCCAAAACTGGCACTCGCACGTTGCATATTGGGCAACCTTCAACCACTTATGAGAACAGAGGAGATTTCTACATTAGCAAAAAGGAAAGAGAGTGGTTCGGGATACCTGGCTTGGAATTTGCCTCCGGTAGAACACCGACAAAGGCAAGAAATTTGTTTTATGATTCGGCAGAGAATGAATGTAGATTGAATAAAGCCCCTTGTGCCCCTTAAAGAACCTTTCCCACAGTGGTGCCATCGGTAGTGATTCTCTTGTCAAGAACATGAAGGCAATTTTAGGAGTTCTCTCGAAAGGGTAATTCTTAATCTGAGGCACAAACGAAGCACGCCAAAACAGCTCAGTGTCGTTCATTTTATGCATAAGGGTTGTCGGAGTCCTAATCCAACTTTCTAAACTTATTGGCTCCCCATTACTGGGCTGGACTATGGACTGTATCACTGGAACTACATTATCCATTTCAAAATGCCGGACCGCTAGCATACTTAGAACTGAAAATAGAATCCCCACGCCCAAAAAGGCCACTAGAAATTTCAGGATTCTCAGTGGAATTACCTTAGCTTGATTTGTTCTAATAATGGTGGCAGGTTCCTTTCTTTCCTCCAAAGCCACTAGCTTTGATTCCATCTTCACTGCACTTTTCAATGAAATTCAATAATGGGTTTTCTGTATTGGGGAATTTAAACAAAGTAACAATCTGAATCAGGAGCTGGGTTTACAAACAGACAAGTGTTTTTCCAAACACAAGAGAAGCACTTTATGAATCACACAAACTCCCCATGATCATAACCACCCAGAAACATAATAGATGGGTCTGTCATTTTACCACATGGGTATTTCCCAAACATGCGAATTCGATTGTAATTTGATCCCAACAGGAAAGTTTTTATCTAATCAAGATATTTCTTGGAATCAAATCACGAGAACCCAGAAAAACTCCTAACCCATATGGAGATTTTCCAAGAAATGAAATTATCAATCCGTATGATTAAAAGAAAAACAAGATCTCGTATCTGATTTTGTAGCATAAAGTTGAAAGAACACTGAACGTGATGAGATAGGAGGAGAGCAAAGAAAACGGTGGGAATTGTCGGGTAATGGAGGTGGTGTTACCTTGTGGTTTGGAGGGGACATAGTGAATGCGAATGGGGAGGTGTTCTTATGGCCGAATTTGTCGAGAATCAAAGACGTTTGAGCAACAATGGGATTCTTTCCACACTTTTTGGTTGGGTCCTTTAATTGCGCCAGCTTTTGACAAGTGTGAAAATGAAGCTTCATCGGAGGAGGAGGAGAGGAGAGAGAATTTAGAGCAGCTGGAGAAATGGCGCATTTGAGAGAGATCTCGCGGGGATTTTCTGTCGTTGATATGAGCGAGAGCGAAGAATTGCATGTTTGTGTAATGATTACTGAAAAACGAAGTTTCAAGAAATGTTGACAATATTTTAGGGAAATTGACGTATCGTTCGTTTTGGTTTTTAAGAATTGATTTTCTCAATTATTATTCAATTATTATTTTTATTTTTAAATTTTATTTTTATTTTTCTCTTTATCTCTCTCCAATCATTAATATATATTTTTTAATTATTATCTCTATTTCTCCCTCCAATCATTACAAAAATCAAAACTCAAAACTCAAATCAAACACAACCTGATATTTACCCTCTCCATTTTGATATTGACACTCTATTTTTTTGTTTTTAGGAAAATATTAATGTGTGCCTAATAGGCATATGTTAAAGTTGAAAAAGTATACTAAAATGTGTGAAAAATGTATAGAAATATGTGAAAGTATTAAAATATTGGAGTGTGTATTTTTATTTGTTTGTGTTTCCTAATTTATTAAAGAAAATATTGAGACACTTTTTTTTATTATGTGAAATTACTAAACCACTCTTGTATTTTGAAAATAAGAGAAAATGTAATTATAAAGTATAAGGGTGATTTAGTAATTTTACCTAATAGAGACAAAATGAGGAGTGTCAATATCAATTTCCTAATTTATTAAAGAAAATATTGAGATTTTTTTTTTAATCATTTACTATCATTCATAATCTATTACATTGAGATTAGAAAAGGAACTTTAACTAAATTAAATAAATCTAATGTAAAGAAATTATTGCAATTAAAAATAAATATTGAGATTAGAAAAGGAACTTTAACTAAATTAAATAAATCTAATGTAAAAGAAATTATTGCAATTAACTACTTTCCTTTTGCTTTGTAATCTCTAAAGAATCAGATTACGGTGATGAAATTTTGACTAAGCACAACAAAATTCTTGTAAGGCGTTAATTCTTGGACCAGGGAGGTGCTGCTCAGCCCCGTGCTGCGCAACGTGCTGTATCGCATCCATTTCGGCGCGTTAAACTTCGCAGATGTTTCAACGATCGGAGACGTCCACCGTGTAGAGCTCGTCGAGTACTACAATTGTAGCAAAAATCAAGTCGATCGGATATCGTTAAGTTCCTCATCGGAACACAAATAAGTTGTAAAAAATTGGAACACACATGTCTTGAAACATTAAATGAAAACCATTGAAACCATTTTTTTCAACATATTTGTGTTCCGATGAGGCACTTAACGATATCGGATTGAGTTGATTTTTGGTACACTTATAGTACTCGACGAGCTCTACGCGGTGGACGACTCCGATCGTCGGAACGGTACCGGCGCGACGCCGAAAAGGGCCCGCACAGTACGCTGCGCAGCATTGTTTTATTCTCTTACAGAATCCAGATATTATTCTCTAAATCTTAATATAGTGTAAACTAAATTGAAAAGAAAATTTCAAATACAACCATTGATTAACCTCCCTAGATACAACGCCTCCGCATAAATAGATCGGCACTATTCATTCTCAACTTTTTTTTATCATAGATTTCTCTCTTCAAACTTCAACTATTGCCTTAGAAAAAATACTCGTAGCAACAAATAACATAATAAAATATTTCATTAGAAAGAAGTACAATGCAGTGTATATTTCAGTAAAATATAAAATTTCCGAAGTATAAAAAAAAAGACTAGGTAAAATATATATATATAAAATGTTTTTATGTATCTAACGAGGCAGACACTTTTTCCTTCGCTTGCAAAATGTTTGGCCATCAAAAACCGGTATCATGTCCGGTTCTAGGTTACTACATTCTATGTGGACTAATTTTATATGCAATCTATAATTTTCTAAATACAATCATTAAAACTAACAAGTTTTTAGCCATAAATATCCCCACATATAATGACCATTTCATCCCTGAAATTTCTCCCTATACTACAACCCTTCATTTTCTTCCCTCCTGGGACACTACAAGCCCTAGTATCCTGAACTACAAATCACTCCAATCTTCCATTTCTCATATCTTTCTCAATAGAACACCAAGCAATGGAAGGAAAACCAATCACAAAGCCGTGAACATGGTGGTTTGTGAGCCAAAACCATGCACAGAGGTAAGCCCACAAAAATTTGGAGTTCAATAAGTCTGTCCCGTTACCCGCGCATGGTTCAAAATATCCTTCACACATTTAAATATGAAAATATGTACAACATTTATATTTTAAAATCCTAAAATATGTGCAATTTTCTTATTTTAAAATCTAACTGCATTGAGATTGACTAATTGAATCTTGTAGGTGCTTAGATTGCCGATGGTGAATGATGGGGTGATGGGAATGGGCTTTAAAGAGGAGAAAGAGAGTGACAGTGGATTATGGAATAGGGTAACAGAGTCTATTGGTGGCGGAGGTGATGGAGTTTGTTGGCAACAACGATGGACCTAAACAATCATAGGAGGGGGCTTTGAAAGAGGGTGGTGTGTAAGAAATTGGATTTTTTCTCAAATGAATGTTGGAATTTTTGTTGTGTTATATTTAGTATTTGTTTTAAGTACAAAAATAGGATTGGGCTGTATTTGGAACTTAGAAAATTTTGGGTTGCAAATAGCAACTACTACTATCAATATCAATTTCACGAAGCTAGCCTCAATTGGTTAGGTTTTTTCACATAATTTATTTGTGACTTTTTGTATTTTGTTTGTTATTTTAAAGGTGAGTTCTGGTCATAATTTAATAATTTTCAATTTCTTTCGTCCAGACAAATTGCAGAACTTAAAAATTTTTGATCAAAAATTAACAAATGCGGTAAAAATTTGAATAAAGAAAGGGGAAAAAAGGGTAAAAAGTAAGAGCATCTCCGCTCCTTACTCAGATTTTTACCCAAATTTGAGTAAAAACTTGCTTTAGTATGGAGCACTTTAGTGGGAAAAAGAAAATCTAGGCGTAAATTTGAGTAAAAACCTCATTAATGACATTTTTTGTAAATTTGAGGGAGAGAAAATGACATTCAAAATTTGATGTTGGATTTGGTTCTCACCAAATTTGGCGAAGGAGTTGAGTAAGTATCAAATATGGTGGAGTAGAGTGAGATTTTTGGTGATTTTTACTCAAATCTAAAGGGAACAAGGCCCACGAGAGCCTACGAAACTCCGAAAACGCCCTTTATCCTCAAGGACCTCAACTAAAACCCAAACCCCCTCCTTGCCGCCGTTTTTTCGCAGCCGCAGTATCAAACCATGGCGGCAATTCCCAGCCACGGCCTCCGTTGCTTCAACTCCCACCCATGGCTCCTAAACCTCCGTCGAAATCCATCTCCGCATTCTTTTCCTTCATTCACTTCTCTCTCCGTTTCTCTCTCCTCTCCCTCTCCAGTCGAAGAAGATTCCGAAGAGTCTCAATTGGACACCACCGCAAACCCCAGTAGTACCAACAACAGCAAGAAGAAGGAAGGGAATTCGTCGTTTTTTACGAAGAGAGGACAGACACTGGAACTTGTATGCGAATCCCTGGCTTTCACAGGGAAGGGCTTGTGCAAGGTGTCGGACACCGGCTTCGTCGTAATGTGCGACCGTGCCCTCCCCGGTGAACGATTCATCGGCCGCGTCACCCGAAAGAATCGTAATTACGCCGAGGTTTGGTGAATTTTCTTCTTGTGGTCATTCTATGGGAATTTTACTGAAGAATTGTGTTTTTTTTTTTCTTTATTATAGCTAGGGGTGATATACAAGCCGAACAAAACGAGCCAAGCAGTTAAGTGTTCAAGCTTATTTTGTGAACAATGGGAACTTAACGAAGTTCAAAACATGTTCATGCCTAGCTTGTTTATGAGATGAGCGGTGAGCTGAATATGAGGCGATCAGTTTTGAATTTTTATGTGTCATGAGCCGAACAAGTCGAGTAAGTGGAGTAGTAGCTTTTTCAAGCTTGGTTTGAAAGCTAAATGTTTACTTAACAAACCGTTAAACCGATCTTGAACGAGCTTTTAATGAATGAACAAAAGCTCGAACTCAAGTAGCTTGGTTCATTTATCACCCTAATTATAGCTGATGAAATTGGAAGAAACCTGACTTTGTGCTAGTTTTCTGTTGTTTTTAAAGTTGGAAGAAGTTGCATTATACTCAACCGAAGTGAAAATTTGTTTTTCTTGGCTCTATGGAGTGTGGAATTCCAATATTGAAATAGGCCAATGCATAGTGGCGTAGCTACAAAAATGGGTTAGTGAGGGCACTATGAAACAAGAGTTCGGACAACGAACCATACACCCACGAGTTGGTGGTTGTTGACAATACAATTATTGCTTGCGTCTTGCGACGTGAGAAAGAAATGTGAGTTTCAGGCTTGTGTGGAGTGTTATCTAGTTCACTATCTAAAATATAGATGAAGATATCTAAAGTTTATGTTTTCCACCCTGAGTTTTTGTTGCTTCAATAATGAAAACCCATTTATTTTATATGGCTTGATTTGTAAACAATTCAAGAAAAAAATTATGTCAATTCCTATATCGCTATGTATTTCATCGAATAAAATGTATCTTGCTTCTATAATTTGGTTTCAACTTTTTGACAAAAGTATTGTATCATTTGATGAAGCGTTTATGAATATGCAATTTATATAATTCCCTCTAGACTAAGGTTTATATAATAAACGGTTCCGATCAAAAGTGGGACCCAATATGAATCTTAAATAAAGTAGGTAATGTTCATTCTATTTTTGGGTGAGTGTGACAAAACATCTTTGGATATGTGATTTTGTGAGTAAAGAGTTGTCTAAATAATTCAACTGTTTGGTTCTCCTAACAACTAAAACTTACGAAATATCCAGAAATTATAAATTCAAACTTGGCAACTTATAAGCCATAAGAGAGAAATCTCTTGTAAATTCCATAGTCTCGACGTGTATGACATGCGTTTGACTGGACCGGATAAGGGAATAATCAAGGTGCACATAAGCTGGCCCGAATAATCCTAACCGTAAAAAAGAAAAGAAAAGAAAAGAAAAGAAATAGAAATAAAAAAAGGGCAGTGTGGCTCACTGGTCCAAGGTTGGCTCCACCTCTGCCAACGCATTATCTGTCTAGAGTTTATCATATTTCGGGACATTAATATTTCAAAGTAATCGCAAAGAGGAATGGAGCCAATGGCAATTACCTCCGCCCTGTGGGCCTCCAACCTCTCCGCCCTTATCTAAGCGGGTATTTCCCAATCTGATAAGCAAATGGGCTGGGTTTAGGGATGGGCATGGGGAGGGTAGGGGGTGGATACCACTACCTCCATCCCCGATCCCCGATCCCCGAACCTATATCAATCCCCATCCCCTCCCCGATCCCCACCGGAGATTTTATTTTAACCTCCATCCCCGCCCTGATGCGGGGAACCGGGATCCCCACGGGGAATCGGGGATCCAAAAATCCATGCACTTGTCATATACTCATATGTATGAAAGAGGTACATACTTTTTTAACTGAAACATATTCGTAACATTGACTTAAAAAAAATAAAAACCACATTTCTAAGAACATTGCAAACACTTACATTCAACATTTCTTAAATCAATTTTGTTATCAATTTGGAGCCCAAATCAGACAGAGGAGGGAGTGAGGAAAGTAGTTAGCTTGGCAAGGGTTAAGTGAGGGAGTGATCAATAAAATCATTTGGAAAGTACAGAAAACAATTTCGAAGATGAAATAATGAAAGCTTGGCAAGGGTTGAGTGACTTTGTGAAATCCTTGTTAATGGGTTTCATTTTGGTAACACCTGCACCCAACCCAGGAATAATAGTAGTTAGCTTCAACATTTCTAAGACAATACCGAGAGATAAAACGAAGCCTGGCCATAGATATTATACCTATACATATATATGCATGAATGGGGATGCGGGGAGGGTCGGGGAACGGGTTTGGCCATCCCCTACCCGATCCCCAAAATTTTTAAAAAATAATCCCCATCCCCTAGCCGATCCCCAAAAAAATCCCTGAATCCCATACCCATTCGGGGAGGGGACGGGTTGGATCGGGGCGGGTCGACCGAGATGGCCATCCCTAGCTGGGTTTGGCATTTGCTTCCCTGACCTGTTTTAACCCGATCCGACTCTGATTGTTGTCATTAATATTTTTGTATGCGTGTGTAGACACACACACACACACACACACACACACACACACACATTTCATTGTTTTGATATAATCAGAAAATACCCAATAGTAAATTACTATTTATGTCTTTGTTTCCTTTGTATTTATTTTTTAAACTCTTATCACCCATCAATATTTTGTTTTCTTGCCAAATCACTCTAAAGACAAAAAAGTTAGAGAAAATTGCTACCAAGTATGGGGACCCGATTATTCCCCGAGTGCGGCACCTCCCCGATTCCCCCCGATGTGGAACGGGGCGGAGGACGGTAAATTCGACTCCACCCCGTCTCATTGCCATCCCTATGACCAAACATGAGGAACTTATCACAGTGTTCCACCGGTAACCGGATTCGTGGTTTACTACATGTTACAAGACTCCTGAGATTAATCTTGTGCTATTTTCAGTTTTAAAAAAATCTTGTGCTATTTTTTGTATGGTTTATCTAAGTCAAAATTGGTAATGTTGAAAACATAAAGACTGCTCAGTGAATTAGTTAATTTCGTTCTGTATGTATATAGATATATCCGAAGGTTAGGCCCTTTTAGATGTGGTGTTTGGTCGTGCCATTATTTCTGGCTGTACCATGTCCATTTCCCACTTTCCCTTGTATTCTACTATTGGCAATTGTGAATGAAATATAGTAGATGTGCGACTTGTATCAGTTTCAATATTCAAATTTTGATTTCTCTTTAGACATAGTTAAGCAATGTGGTGTTCTTTGCATATACCATTTGCGGTTACTTATGATCTTGGGTTTGTAAGAATTGGCTCACAATTATTGGACCAAATTGGGTAACTTCTAGAAACTGTTTTTCGGTAGTCTAGCAGCAGTAGTCCCAGGGTAGCAGCAACAGAATTGAAGGCATTCAATGGCCTTGTTCTGGGCGCCATATCCAGCGGTTGTAATGGCTTTCCCTTAGGCTTATAAATTCAATTGCTTTGGTATTGTGTTCGTGTGGAAAACCAGAGAGGTGTGAAAGTGAGCTCCTCCTCCGGGAGAGGTTTTTGTACCATTGTATATTTAATGAATAATATAAATAGGAAATTGTCTCTGTATTGTGTGCGTGCGACTCTCACGATCATAACAGTATTAATGTGTGGCAAGTGCAGGTGACCAAAATAAAGACAATATCCCCTCATTGGGACTTTGTGGAAGCTCCATGCAAACATGCTTCACACTGTGGAGGTTGTAAAACACAAAATTTATTATATGAGGCACAGCTCAGAGCTAAAGAAGAACAAGTTCGAGACCTCGTTGTACGTGTGGGGAATTTTTCTGACAAGGACCTGGAATGTTTTGACATTATGAAGCCCATTATTCCCTGTGATAGTCAATTTCATTACAGAAACAAGGCAAGAACAAAAATTTCCTTCGTGAGCCATTTTTTTTTATCTATGTTTTTAGGTTATACTGAAATATTGGTGGAAGTGTTTTCCTGGCTTCGACAGTTAGACATGTCTTCATATTAGACATTGATGTTCTAGTTGCAAACAAATTGTGTGAGTGAGAGCTTGAAGAGTAGAATACATGCACTTAACTCATAAATTTGTCGCTATTTGATTACATCTAATATATTGTGGGCAGTGGCGACTCCAGGAATTCTTGGACTTGGGCTCATACAAGTATAATATTCTATGATAATTAACCACTTACCATCAATTTTATAGGAAAATAAAGTTTCAAATATTGTGTGTACATTTACAGCTATATATACTGTACTGTCAATTTAGAGTAATCTCGCCCATATAAAACTAAGAGCCATAGGTTTTAGTTAGGATCCTAAATTAAGAACCTAACAATACTCTAAAGGTTTATACATTAGTTATTTGTCCAAATTAAAAACCATAAATATTAATATTTTAGTTTTTAATTAAATGAACCCGTTCCCAGAAAAAAGTCCAAATTAAACCAAATCAATACCTGTTGAAGTTTACATGGTGCTTACTGTTTAGTGGGGTAATGGGAGGGGATGAGAGTACACATACGAGTTCGTTAGAAAGTGGAGTATTCGAAAGACAGAATAGCGAAGTGGAAAATTTATAGGGGTGTAAATATGTGGATTATGTTTCATTTTCTGCAGAGGTATTCAAAATTTACAATAACACTGCATTCAGTTAATTATTACCAAGTTCACTAGGATATGATTCAAGATGACCATTATTAATTTCGTTGACCACCAACACTGGGAATATGAAAACTACCTTCTGTCTACGTTTTCAGTAATGAGTTCAATTATCATATATTTAGAGGAGTGACCAGTAGCAGTACCCAAGAAGTCACTACTCATTAGATACTAAGAGCATCACCAATGGTATACTCAAATGTTGCCACATCACCTTTTGAGTATTCATTTAATGGGTTTCTAAAGTTAGTAATGTGAAACTCTACAATGGTTCATTTTTGTCCATAATCAAAAGAAAGGAAAATGTTGGTAGTTTTGAGTATCCAAGTTTGATTATTAGGAAAAAGTTGGTAGTTTTGAGTATCCGAATGCCAAAATTTGAGTATTTATAAAAAATGTTGTTAACTTTGAGTATTTATCCAAATGCCATTGTGAGCCTTTTTTGAGTATCTAAATGCCAGAATTTGAGAATTTTTCTTTTTGAGTATGCCATTGGGGATGCTCTAAGATACTTAATAGAGCACTAAAGTACCTCTTGATGCTATTCTTTGCTCTACAGATGGAATTCTCGTTTGGTAGTAAGACATGGCTACCTGAAGGCCCATTACAAGACATACAAAATGATGCCGCTGGCTATGCATTGGGACTGCATGTTCCTGGATTTTTTGATAAGTTTCTTAATATCGACAAATGCTTATTACAAAGTGAGCCTGCCAATAAGGTGTGTGATTCGTCATGCAAATCATTTAAACAGTGATTGATTTCTTCATATGAAGTTTTTATTACAATCCTGAATTGCTATCTTTATGAGTAATAGTTGCATATTCCCATGACAACAATAAAATTGGGAACCACATGTGTCGGATTCTGCTAGATTTAGTTATGGGCTTCCTACGTTTCATGGATTTTATTGTTTTGCTGAAACTTCCGGGGACGCTTTACAGATCTACATTTGTAAAAGAGTGAGTCTATGGACTATGGATACTGCATGAGCAAACTATTTTCTTCCTTTCACCAACATGCATGTACTTTGTACACGCCTTTAGGCCAAGTGGTGTAGACTCGAGGCTTGTTGAATGTTCTTTAGAGAACAAAAAGACTATGTACTGACACGACAGTCCTTTTTGGTTGCAGAATTTACTCTTTCCTGCTGATATGCGTTTCTGACTTGTAGGTTCTCAAAGCCATTCAAGAGTCTTGGAGAGACCCAAACTTTGACCTTTCTCCATACGATGTTCATTCTCATGCTGGATTTCTCAAGCATCTAATGCTGAGATTAGGCAGGTATACTGAGTTATATGATGTATCCTCTGATCCTAACAGGCTACACAAACAGGCTATGCTTTGACGCTTCTTACTTACATCCGGATGCAAGAGTACAAACATGGGCCCTCGTTTGCAAAAGATGTTAATATCTATGGTAAACCATTTAGGAGAGATATGTTTGAAAATGAACAAAGAAAACAAAGTGATGCGAACACACGTGTCTGCATAATGGTTTTTCCACTTTACTTTGTGTGTTAAAATATGTTGAAAACATATGTTGATGCATATGCATTTTCTGGTTTGTTGTCTGGAGAAGAATTCTTGGACATTCAACGAGTAAGAAGAAAATTTTGTCCTTCAAATCTTAAAATTATCAGATCATTATATCACCAGAAACTGACGCAATGACTACAATTTATTTTACAGGGATGTCAATACTGGTCTCCCTGAGCTTATGGTTAATTTTGTGACTTCATCCTACAAACCAGAGCTTCTGAAGCCCCTTGTTGAGAAAATTTCACACGTTCCTGAAGTGGTATGTCTGGCAAAATCTATTATCTAGTAATGGTTGAATGGAGTTATATGTTTTGCCACTGTTAAATGAATGTTTAAAGCCAGTTGCTTTTGCAAGATATGAAGCACATGGGTTAAATTCCAACTTTTTGACTTCCAATGTCTAGTGCGAGTTTCTGTGGATTTTTCTATCAGAACATGTGGCTACATGATGCCCTCCTGTGATCCTCATGTGAGGAGAAATTGAGCTCACGACAGTCCCATTTTGCAAATTGCAGGGTGCAATTTGCAAAATGTAACTAAAACAAAACCATTTTGATGGACCATGCCCCCAAACCTATATTACTATAAATTTTGGTTTGTCAGGCAGCACCTGAAGAGCAGTACTCAAAAGGGAGAAAGTCGGGAAGTGGAAGAAAGACGTAATGGTTGGAAAATGGAGAAGACCTTTCAAGGTTATAGGTTGCCACTTCCCGGCCGTCAAGAATGACCTCAAGAGAGAATGTTAATGTGTTTGGTTATTGAGTTGTGGTGACCAAATGTATAGGAAACTGGATTCTGGCTTAAAATAGTAATTTATGTGTTAGTGAAATTCATTTGATGATTTGAACTTTAGTGGTGAATTGTGAAAGCAAATTGTTTTTAGCATCTCATATAGTAAAGTTCTTCTAATCTTAGTATTAAACTGGGAATACTAGTTATCCTTTTTCCAAAATATAATAATAACTTAGTAAGTAATGCCATACGGATGGAACATCTACATAGTTATCTTATGAAAAGATGTTACTATTTTGTGAAACATTTACCGTAATGGTTGATGTCTCTAGTCAAACCATCTTTTTTTCTCCCCTATTAACTTCCAATTATTTTCTTCTGGCAAATAGGTGAGCATTGTAAACAATATAAATACTTCCGTTGGTAACACCTCTGTTGGGGAGGATGAGTACACTTTACTTGGAAAATCTACCATCACAGAGACCCTAAGAGGGCTTGCATTTGAAATTTCAGCGAACTCTTTCTTTCAGACAAATACGCGCCAGGTATGCAATATCCCAGGAGTTAGATCTCCTTTCAATCTATGGTTGTTCACAAGAAAGTAGACGTGTCCATGAGTTTTTAGTCCGTATCTTCCTTGGCAAAGGTAGTATTTAAGGTTGTATATGATACTGCCCACTTCCAGGCGGAGGTTCTTTATGAAATTGTTGAAGAATATGCTGATCTCAAAGGAGATGGCTCAGAAATTGTCCTTGACCTTTTTTGTGGAACAGGCACCATTGGCCTGACACTTGCCAGAAGGTAAATCTCATACTTCTTCAGTTTGAAATGATAGATTTCATAACTCTTCCATTCAGTGCTGCTTCTGTTGGTTTCTTTTGTCAGGGCCCGACATGTTTATGGTTATGAAGTGGTTCCTCAGGCTATATCTGATGCCCGTCGCAATGCCAAGTTGAATGAAATCCACAATGCCACATTTGTCCAAGGAGACCTTAATAAAATTGATGTGAATTTTGGAAAAGATTTTCCAAAACCTGACATTGTCATATCAGGTGACGTTCTTGTATAGTTCCTGGATTACCTGTCTTCGTCTCCATCATGCAGAAGGTTAAACTATGCTCACCATCTTGAAATCAAAATTGCAAAAAGCAGAATATAAAATAATTCCATCTTGAATTCACTATGTTGCTGCATATTATTACTTTATTGGCAGA
Source organism: Vaccinium myrtillus (assembly GCA_016920895.1). Taxonomy (NCBI): domain Eukaryota; kingdom Viridiplantae; phylum Streptophyta; class Magnoliopsida; order Ericales; family Ericaceae; genus Vaccinium; species Vaccinium myrtillus. Next base: position 2,769,579 of record CM029278.1, read on the forward strand.
CTTTTTTTTTTGCACAGCACATGCTACACCCATAAACAGCATCAAACTGGGAAAGGTTTCATTTTGTGATCTTGACCAAGTATTGTGAAAGTTTAGCACCAGGTGCTTGGGAGATTTTCTGACATGATGAATGATGCAGATCCAAATCGTCCAGGTATGCATATGAAGTTGATAAAATACTTGCTCAGGCTTCAATCCCCGCGGATCATTTATGTGTCCTGTAATCCTGCTACATGTGCACGTGACCTCGATTACCTCTGTCACGGTTCGGTACGTTCTAGATAGTTTGCCTTTTCAGTTGTGGGTTACTTACTCTGTAATGTCATCTGAAATAGTGGAAAACTGCAGGTAGAGCATAATATAAAGGGATGTTACAAACTAAAACGCCTACAGCCGGTAGATATGTTCCCCAATACTCCTCACATCGAGTGTGTTTGCCTCTTGGAGCTTCAGTGATCCCTGGTTGGATTCCTGCTTTCATATACGAGGTCTAAATTCTCTCCCTCATTCCCCCTTGTGAAGGCAACTTGTTTTGATATCTTGATGCTGTCATATCTTAACCATCTTTTCTCTTTGGCTTTGTTACAGGATATAGGGCCCTGTTTCTTGTTGTTTCAGAATCAGATTTCCAACTCATTTCTAAAAAAACTCATTTGCTTAATTGTTTTCTGAAACCTGGGTTGAAGGGTTTTTTTCTTTTTTCTTTTTTTGCAACAAACTAGGTTGATTCAGAAACCCCATTTTTTAATCCTTCAGAAGCCATTTTCGCTTTCCAATAAATGTAAATAGCAGTAAGACTTATATTTCCTGGTAGTACGTACTGTCATTCTGACAGCTCTTTTCTGCAGCTAACTAGGCTGATTTGGCTTGTACGAATCATTTCTCAGCTTATCAATTAAAGGTCGTGCTCTGGGAACGTCATCTGATGGCAACTTATTCTTAGGAGATACTTCAACCAAAGTTTGCCTTCATTGGTAAGTGTCCCAATGCAAAGTTTTCCCCCATGAAGAGTATCTGCTGATGATTGCAAATGCAAAGTTTACCGTTATGGAGAGTATTGTCGGGAAAGGTATCTGGTGATGCTGCAATTATCCTCTGCACCTGTTTAAGCATCAACATACTCTCCTTGAAACGATACTTTTTTTCGTAAGTTCACTGCGACAGATTATTATGAAGAGTTTGGATGATGGCATTTGGTGTTTATAGGAGCAAGAAGTGGTCAATGAAACTCAGTTAAAGACCACAATGACATTGTGCAATTTGTACTAGTAGGGCTATGGTGCCTTCCACCACATAGGAAGAAGTACAAGTTACTTGTAGACTGTAGTCGTTAGGTAAGTTAACAGTATAAAAAATATTGTATGAGGATCCTTGAGCACTTTGATCAGTAACAATCCATATTTTATCCTTGTTACTTTTCGTGGCCTTTGAAGTAGAGTTGCATGTAGTCATTTGGGAAGTTGATGTCCTATATGCAAAATATGCCATTTTTGTAAGGATCCTTGAACACTTTTTTTTTTGGCCAAGCGATATACGTCAGTTGGGGTTATAAGATCATCTCTAATAGCCTCACCAATTTTTTTCACCATATTGGCTAGAAAAAGTGCCAAAAACTATTTTGGCAAGCCTGGCAAGCCACCCAAAATGCCCAACACCCAATAGCCTCACCAAAATGCCAGAATCGTCTTCCACTTGTTTGATGTGTGCGCTACATGCGCGCGAGTAGATCTAACTCGCTAGCATGCGCCACCTTTGACCGGCGCGTGCGACGGCACCGGAGCTCCGATGGCGACGGATCTTGCACCAATTGTCTCGTCTCGACGTCGGCTACACTGTGGGTGTCTCAAAACGATTTTAGCGTAATTATCCCGACGGTCCATTTTTTCCTGCGAGAGAGAGAGAGAGAGAGAGAGAGAGAGAGAGAGAGAGAGAGAGAGAGAGAGGGCCGTTGGCGATCTCGCCATACCTCGCCTGTTGTGGTGAGGTACTGTAGTAGCGATTTATTTGTCGAGGTCGTTACCGAGGCTGCTTGGTGCCGTTTTCGGGGAGCATCTCGCCATTTTGGTCTCGCTGGAGCTCTTGGCGAGACCGCTGGAGATGGTCTAAGAGGTAGTTAGTTAGTCCACCATAGTTTAAAGGCTGTCCATAGCCCTGAACCACAAACGCCTTGAACCCTAGCAATGCCATTGGGCTACATGCCCCGTTGGCGATCCTTTTTTTTTTTAACCATAAACATAAGGAAATCCATTAAACCACATAATTACAAAGGCGACGCCGAGCAAGATTGTGAGCCTTGCTCACATCTTGTCGGGTGGCCTTGATTACATTAACAAAATGAGAGACCATATCTAAGATATCTAGTACAACGTTTTTAACAAAAATACTAGCATCCGCAATACAACATAAAGCGTGAGCAACTTCAATGCTATCCGTCAAAATTTGCAGCTTCATAATACCACTGCTCTTTGCCCAGCTCATGGCTTGCAGCACTGCCAAAGCTTCCACTCCCGTAGACGACAACGCATATATATACCGGAGTGAACCCTTGAGTGGGCTGATCTACGTCCTCCTCTTATTTTACACCAAGCAGCCACTCCACGACATGAAGCTTAATTTATGCCAAGCTCCATCCACCACAACCTTGACAATCTGGGCACCACCCTCCGAGATCCCATGGAAAATGATGATTGCTTGCACCCAACAGCACTTGAGCCCTTAAAATCTCTTTCCCTGGCAGCCCTTAAGAACAGCAAAAGGCTGTAAAAAGACAAGAACATGACCATGAACTTATGAGAGAATAAATGTAAGCTCACATGTCTGATTTTCTCCGGGGTTGTTTTCTAAATGATTTTATGAGATAAAATTTAGTTTTTATGGAGGTGTGAATCATAAAATCACATTTTCTTCCCAAATGATAAAATATATCTTGTTTTGTTTTTTATCATTTGAGAATCCTAAAATTAAATCAAAACTAAATTTTATTATCTCATAAAATCATTTGGAAAACACCCGATACGTGTATAAATTTTCATGCACAAATCTAGAATCATGGGTGTTTGAAATCTCAACCCGAAGGATTCACGTGCATCGAAAAATTCTAAATACTAGTACCATTTTTCATTTTTGATTTTGCATTTATTGCTCTCTGATTAGCTCCGATTCTAGAAAATGTTGGAAAGTGACTGTTCACCTAGATTATTGATATTGGCCCTCCCTACAGCCCACCATGGGTCTCTTTTTTGGGCCCACCAGAAGGCCATTGAACCCGACAAATCTGCTGCTCGTGCATGCACAAATCCGTTTTGGACCAAATCTTTGGTCCAGAAAATAGTGCAGTGAGTTTTTCTTTCGTAGGGGCCGGTACCACTAATACTTATTTTGAGACATATTTTGACAACTCACATTTCTGAGTCCCACTGTGAAATTTCGAACCTTTGATCTTATTTAAATGAGTAAAATAAGAGGTCCTGCAAAAAAATTAGCTCAATCGGATATCGGTAAGGACTTGATCCAAATAATTTTGTAAACACCATTTCCTATCACAATTTTTACAAAACAGTTTGGATCAAGCACTTACCGATATCCAATTGAGCTAATATTTTGCAAGGCCCCCTATTTTACTCATTTAAATAAGATTAATGGTTCGGAACATCACAGTGAGACCTAGAAAAAAAATGTGTCAAAATGTATGTTAGCGGAACCACCCCTTTTTGTATTCCTTGTTTTTGTCAAGGTTTTTTTTTTTCTTTTTTTTTTCATTCTTGTTTTTGTCACGTTCATGTTTGATTTTTTTATTAATCATCCGTCTTTAAAGAGTAAAAAAAATATGAACAAATGTAAAAAAAAAAAAATTACTACTAAAGAAGAAAAATACCAAATAGCTGTTTTTTTTTTTCTTTTTTCTATAGTGTCGTCTTATATGAACTTTTTTCACCTTTGATTTACATTTTCATACTTACGAAGAGTGAAAAATATAAAAAATAATACCAGATCAAAAATTTAGGGGAAAACTCGCCTTAATTTTCCGGAGCACCAAAAAAACAAAAAAGAAAATATTGTTCTGAATAGCCATTTGTGTGATGGGGACCTTTGATTCTTGGTATCTTCCGACTTATTGCCGACATCAAGTTCCCAGCCATGTGAAATATATCCCGGTCTTCGTTTGGTTCTCATTTTACAAAATTTATCTCAAAAACATTTTGACTGTTTCGTTATTCGTTTTTTTTTTTTTTTGTAATTTTTATCAAGTTTTTTTTTGCATATTTTTAACTTTTTGTATGTGCGTGCATCTATACAAAAAGTAAAAAAGTTAAAAAATGTATGAGAGCCCACCTTGGTGGGGAATTAGTCCCACATCGGAAAGAGCGGGAATTACATGTGTTATATAACGACGCCCTACGAGCTACTGTATAACTTGAGCTTAACCATTTGAGTCGCGTGATTTGACTAAGGGTTAGCAGATTAGATGACGCAGGTCGTTTTTTTTTTTTTTTGAAAGGCAAAATTTTTATTAATCTTTGAAGACAAAGACAAAAAGGACAAGGAGAGAAGGTAACGCATGCCCATCCGAGACCTAAAACCAAGGTTAGCAAGAAGCCAACCCGGGAAACACCCAACGGGCCGAAGCCCAACGCCTAAAGGTCTCGACTCAAAGGAGAGCCACACCAGATACAACAATAAATCCATCACCCATGGCTTAGCCCATAAGAGCAAACCAGATACAACAGTAAAGCCCAAAAAGAGGCCCGCAGCAAAACCAAACCCTAACCCAAAACAGTCAGTCGCCAAAGTTAACGCACATCGAACGCCGAAGTAGCCCGTCGCCGTTAAGCCCAAAACCAATGCTACCCAACAGTGAGCATCGTCGGCCACCAAAGTGTGTCGGAGATGGATACATCAGTGGAAGACCGGAGGAGAGAGGGAAGAACAACCCAAGGCAGGAAGTCGCCAAAACGCCACTAAACCACAGCCGAGGCCCGCCAAATCGCAGCCACCAGAAGAAGGACATGTCTCAGCTACAAACCAGTTGCAACCCCGGAGAGCGTCCTGACCGCCAACTCCAAGCCACCGCAATCCGCCATCACCGCACGCTAGAAGTCGCAAAGGAAACATGGGTCCTCCACCGCAACAACTAATGACCGTGAGGCCTCCCAAGCCGTTAAGCACAACCGAAAACACCCAAGAGTGAGAAAGGAAGAGGCAAAGGTTTTTTTTTTTTTTTTTTGGAGAGGGGCTTTTGGCTTAGTAGTATATTAAAAAAAAAAAACTTAGGGGTGTTCCACTAACCCAGTTTTTTGAAAAAACTAATTTTTCACGATTTTTTATGTGATGTGTTGTGAGAGAATGATCTGTCTCGGTGTTTGGAAAAAATAGTTTTTTGTTAGTGGAACACCCCCTAGTAGTTTTTTTAAAAAAACTTGCTAAAGACACAAAATTATGCAATCCCATACCAACCTATTTTCTCAAAAATTTATCTCAAAACTACTAACAAAACAAATCAAGTTGTAAAATAAATTGACTCACTTGCGAATGGGCTTTTGGCTTAACGACTTTGGAGAGGGGCCTAAGTGCCTACGAGTGAGATCTCAGGTTCAAGTAGATGGAGATACGGTCCTGATGCAGGGTGTAGCCCAGAATGATCTTGCAGAAACGGAGGAGCAGTTGGTATCGAGGTGTGGGGGAGGATTGCGTGAACAGTTCCAGTTTACGTGAAATATGTTCGAGTTATTCTCTGTCTCCGATGCCTATCAAAAGGCGTTGCAGATAGAAAACAGGCTAGTCGTCGGCCTTCTTCGACTCCGTGGAGTGCTACTGCTCGACCCACGGTCGGCAATACTTCCGCAAAGCCAATTGCTAGCCTGCCCCCCACTAATCCGCCAACAATTATGGTAGGTGCTGGTTCTGATACCAACTGATGCATGACGCTTTATGAACTACAAAAAAGACGTGCAACAATCGAACACAAACGAGATAGTTGAGAGAAAAACGCTCTCTAGACTCTTTTTCATTCAATAATAATTAAAAATTGTCTTGCCTTAAGGCTTACAACTTATTATATAGGAAACCGGAAACCCTAATTAATTTGCTCCGAAAAGGAAGCTAAATCAATAAAAAAAACGCAAAATTACAAAAAATGGAAAATTCGAAAATAATAGCAAAATAAAAAACTAGAGAAAATTCCAGAATGTTTCCCAAAAGCGCAACTTAATTCGGATTTTCCTTGCACAAGTAATTGTCAAGTCAAATATTTCCTTAAACGACAAATCTGACCATTCGGAGACCACACACTCAACAGTCAACATAAGGAAATCGCATGAAGGCAATTGCTGATTAGAGGATCCTCAATCCATGGGCCTTTATAAATTCACACACAAACATAAATCTAATTTTACACTCATCGTAGGTTCAGGAGCCTCGCCGACTAAAGGAGGGTTCCACTAACAAAAAACAATTTTTTTAAAAAAAAAAAAAAAACGGAGACAGGTCATTCACTCACAATACATCATATAAAAAATAATAAAAAACTAATTTATTCAAAAAACATCGTTAGCGGAACACCTCCTAATAATTGAACAGACTGGTCAAGAAGTAACTCGTGCAAAGAACCCAAGCATCTTCAAGGAAAGTGAGAAAGAGCCACCAGAGGACATAGTTAGGTAGAGGACTACTGCATTCCCAAATTTAGTCTCAAAATGGGCCACTTCAGGAAAAAGAAAACTCTAAAATCGTACAAATAAATTCCTTTCCCCCAATGAAAAAATTTGGTTCAAAGTAGCAACCGAACACAGCCAATGAGGAAGATCAAATGTGGAAAATCAAATGTCTATTATTAAGTCATGTACCCCTCTGGAGAGACAAGTATGTATTATTAAGTCAATTGTTCGAGGAAGATCAAATGTGGAAAATTCATCCTTGTTCCCCACAATTAAGTCAAGAAAAAGTTAAAAAGAAAAATAATTGAAAAAACCCCTAAAAGATTCGTCAAAGTGGGAGCAGTAAGTAATGTTTTTTTTTTTTTTCTTTTCTTTCTCCCTTCAAGCTAATAGGTTCAATTTTTACTAACAGCAAAAAGAAAAAGAAAAAAAAAACTTCAAGAACTATTAGAGATATTTGTCCGGTTATTACTTCAGAATCTCAAAATTAATCAAAGTACGTATAAGTTGATCCAGACATTCGTTATACATATGGTAGTACATAATTAACAAAAATGCTAGAGTCACACACACTCTCTCACATGTGGTGGGTCCCATCCGATGGGCACACACAAACAAAACAAAAACAACACATACTCCAATACATCTTTTACACTTTTCAATAGACTTTCACATATCCCTATACACTTTTCACATTTTTCAATACACTTAACGTGTGCCTGTTGGGCACATGTTAACATTTTCCTTTAACCAACAGGCACACGTTAGCATTTTCCTTTAACCAATGGTAATAAGATACCATGCAAATACCCACAGAATCCATAGATCTATGGTCTACACCTGTGTCTGCCTGTCTTGGCTAAAAGCAATTGAAAGATCAAAGCCTAATGAGATAGGCTGCTGACACTCATCTTTTTTACCGTACGAGTAGTTATTTTGACTATTTTCCAACCCTTTCCGAATTCTTTATTAATTTCTATTTCCATTGTGTCTTCTTTTAAATGTTCTTTTATGAAAAATGCTAACATGTGCCCACTTCCATCTTGTTGGGTTAGGGTTTGGATTTGGGTTTGAGGGTTGAGTTTTGGATTTTGAGTAGAGAAAGAAATGAAAGCAATAATTAGAAATTAAGGGTAATGATTAGAGAGATAGAGAGAGAAATGAGATAATAATTAAAAATAGAGGTAATGATGGAAAATAAATAGGGATAATGATTGCGAAATAATTTAGAAACCGGGTCTTGAGACTCAAACCGAACATGCCCTTCTTGTCCACTAAAGCTGAAAAAGTATGTCAAAATATGTAAAAATATATATATAAAAATAGGTGTAAATGTGTTAAAAAATATAAAAGATGCATTTGAATGAGTGTTTTTTTTTAAAAAATTTTGTGTGCTTATTGTGAGCCTCCAAGACCTTTGTTTTATTACGTGAATTAGAAACAAAGGAGTATTTTTGCACTGAGTTAAAAAACTGATGAAATATTTAACTTGACGTAGATAAAGTAAAAAAATTATGTAACAATAATTTTTATTTAAGAATAAAAAAAAAAAAAAACCCTGATTTGAGATTTGGTAATTTAGTTTTAAACCCTATCAATATTGCATGATTTGGTATATGACAAGTTTTGATTTTGATATAGACACCCCTAATCAAAAAATCCGAAGTCGCCATTGCGTGCGTGACACTGTATGATTGGTGGTTGCAAAATAGTTTCAAAGTGTTTGCTATTTTATTATCAATCATGTCGTATCACACAAACTGTTGTGATTGGTACGGTGTCCCTCGCATTATTGCATGAAAATACGATACGGTTCAAAAAAAATTTATTGCATTATTGTGTCCCAGCTCCAACTAACCTCCCAGTACGGTTCAAAAAAATTAACCTGGGCCCGTACTGGTTCTTGATCTTTGCCATGTGCTAGTTGGGTATTCCTCCAATCACAGGCAACCGCGTCTGCAAAAAAGCATTGAGTTCACGTGTGATTCCTATTTAGGTATAGAAAACAAGACTGATCAGATCCACCTGATAAAAAGCATTGATCCTTTTGCTTTTTTATTATTATTTTTGTCCGAGATGGTCACGGTATCCGAGTTAGCTAACGAGTACCTTATCTAATCTTCTCTTCAGTCCAGTAAAAAACAAGCTGTTTATGTCCAGATTACGGGATTCACGAGAAATTACTCTCTCGAGGCATGACGACAAGAACCACACTAACTATATACAGTATATATCTACAGAAAAATAGAACGATGGTCACCACCAACAGCTCCACGACTGCCATGAAACTTCTTTGTAGGTTCCATGCATGGCCAAATCTTAGCCAAGAAGAAAATGATAAAAACATGTGACTAAGAGTCTGTTTGGCTACCTTATTTGGCTTTTGATTTTTTCATTTTCCCCTTTCGGCTGTTTGGCAATCCACCCCTACAACTCATTCTAACCAAATGAGTTATCAGTTTTTTTTAATTGTAGAGGCTGAAATATAACTCATTCTAACAAAATGAGTTATCGGTTTTTTTATTGTAGAGGCTGAAATATAACTCATTCTAACAAAATGAGTTATCGGTTTTTTTATTGTAGAGGCTGAAATGCAAAAAGAGGGCAAAAAGAGGGTTGGAGGAGTTTTCCAACTTCTCATTTTCATTTTTCTTATTTTCATTAACACAAAGACCTACAAAACATATTTTTGTACATATCGCTCAAACACTACTTCTGTTGCAAAATACATTCTGCACATTTCTCCCAAACACTCTTCTCAGATTCAAAACACATTTTGACCATAATCCAAAAGCACAAAAACCAAAAAATTTAAAATGAAAACCTGAAAAGTAGACTCTCAAACACTCCCTAAAGACCAAACAAAGAAAGTAGTTGAGAGAATAAAGCAAGGTTCGAACTTAGGGGGTGTTCCGCTAAGGGTGTTTTTAGAATAAACTGGTTTTTATCTTGACCAGTTTTTCCTGCTCCTCTGATTCATCGTCACTGTCCCATGTATTATTGGTGAAGATTTCAAATCCAGGCAGCTTGGTTTTCGTCTCCACATCCCAGAATGGTTCCGGCTCTCCTTGGTAAATAGGCAGCCTTTATGAAACGGATGAATTCTTTCTTCAGCTTAGACTGGGCGCGTGCTCGGGCCTTCCATCCACTACTAAGCTCATCATCACGGTTTTTTTATGTGATGTATTGTGAGAGAATGACATGTCTCGATTTGTTAAAATCTCTTGAGAGAAGTCTAAGTGGGTGGCTTTCAATTGGGGGTTTAAAGGTTCAAATACTACTGAAGGTAAAATTTATTTATTAGTGCCTATTTTTAAAGTTGTCGTCTATTTAGATTGATTTAGTTGTTGAGAATTTTCACATAATTGATGTGCTAGTCCAAGATGAAATAAAAAATAAATAAATAAATAAATGAACAACTCAGGTCCCCATTGGTTGGTGTTGGGAATTAAACAACACGTTCAATCCACAATGCCCTTTTAGATCTTCAAAATTAGAATCACAAAAATTGCAAAGCAGAAAGAAAGTGTGTAATGAACAGAAAACAGGGAAGACACACAGATATACATGAAAAACATCAATGCGAGGAAAAATCACGGAGCCACACCAGTCAACTATAATCGAAGAATATGGAGTACACGTCTTCTCTCTTCTCTCTCAAAAAAGTTCTCTTTCGCCTCCTCTCGTGTTTTGAATGACAAGTTCCTAGCTGACCTTAATTACAGTGCAACTATAATATAAATGGGTTAGTCTCAATGACCGAAGTTGTCCCGAGGAGACTCTACCCTCTCACCATCAAACTATTGCTGAAAGTTGTCTGTATCTCCGGCACCTGGAAATGATTTGGATAAGAGAGCTGAAAGTGCATTTATTAAAAGATTTTGACATCCTTGTTTGATTGTGTCTTTGTCAGAGAGATGGACCACTTCTGTCATGGACCGCTCAAAGGATGAAGCAGTTCTTCCGGGAGGTTCCAATGAAGGTCGGCAATTGCGACGCGACTCGTTTTAGGACCCGGCTTCTATGCGGTTTGAGTTTGAAGTGTAGAAATTAGTCACATCTCTATAGTTCATCTTGACAATCAACAGTTTTCTTACACAGCTGAACAATTGGACATCCAAATTAGCTGGATTCTCGTTTTTAAAAGCAGTTATTAAGGAGCTCAATCGAAACTAGTTCACCAGTATAGACTAAATTTTCCCTTACTACTATCAATATATTTGTTTTTATACCTCAATGTAATTATGTCACCTTACGTTCCCATCGACTAGTTTTGGAAGGCTAATTTTACGGTCCACTAACATCGACTAGTTTTTGGAGGCTAATTTTATGGTCCACTAATGGGGATCCAACCAGGTTTGTTCCAGGATGATGGCTAGCAGTATATACGTGTGTTTCAATAGAAAATTAAACCTTGAGCCTTTACATATCCAATGCTTAATTTACTTCTTCTATTCAGGCCTAGTTTTTCAAAAAAAATTAGCAACCCAGTTGCTAAAATCATGGTATTTCAAATAAAAAAATTAAGTGTTTCCGTGTATTATTTTTTGAATTTTTCACACCGAATTAAAGTACACGAGGAGTACTTTAATTTGGTGCGAAAAAAATCGAAAAAATGATACACGGAACCACTTCATTTTTTGATTTGAAATACCATGATTTTAGTACCTGGTGAACTTATTTGCTAAAAATCAACATAATTTTAGCAGCTGGGCTGCTATTTTTTTTTTGAAAAACTAGGCCCCAGGGCGAAGAAAAACATGCACGAGGAGAGTAGACATATTAATTACTCCGAATAACAGATGTTTTTACGATTGAAAAAAAAAAAAAAAAAAAACTCTATCCTCTATGGGAACCCATTCACTGATCAGCTGTAATCATGGGCCGCATGTGAACAGGACTATCTTCCTTCAGCACCAAAAAAAAAAAAAAAAAAAAAGCCAGGTACATCTCTATCTCTCTCTTGAGAAACAACTACAAACAGTACTAAAAGACTGGAGTGTGAACAGAGAATCCCAAGGTTACTGCGGTTGGTGTGTGGATTTGCTCACGACACAATTGAAAAGTGTTCCATTTTTGGGCTCAACCCGTAACAAAAGAAATTTCTTCTCAATTCTCGAGTCCGGCATGGATAACCTGTCTTTGACCAGAATGGAAAAGTAAGGACACTAATCGAGGTATGCGTAAACTAACTGATGCAGATTGGGTCGCGTGCCGGTACTTGGAACAACTCGATAGAAAAGTGGGAAAAACGGCCAGTGGTGGATTGATCCGCGGTTCTTATGGTTGAAGCGAAACGGCCCAACGATCAAGGCCCATCGGTCTATGGACCCATGGGCACCGGTGGTTTTCGGCCTAATTCCCACGTTTAGGCCTCCGAAACATCAAATTTGCCGTTTTAGGAAATAATCAATCTGCTAATTACTTGGTCAATCCAACTCCGTTTTGACCTAGGTTTTTGGCAGTAGCTATCTTTTTTATTCTAGTTTCCATATTTGAGCCTAACTCAAATATTTCCGTTTTTGGTAATTTTCGTAATTTTCTTTCTTTTATGTTAAGTCGGCAATTGTTGCCTTTTCCCGTTTGTTCCTAGGGTTTCCGTAACCTATATATTGATATTGTAAGCCCTCGGGCTCGGCAGTTGTTTATTGAGTAATAAAATTTCGAGTTTTAAAGAGAGTTTCTCTAATTCTTGTTTGTGATCGTTCTTGTTCATCTGTTTCTATACGCTTCCCTGCATCACTAACACGACACCTCTGACCGTGGGAAAAAAAAAGGGTGTGACAAGAGAAAGTCCTAGGAGCAACTTGCTCCTGCTCTCTTCTCTTCTGACTTCCCTGCGTAAATGTTGCCTCCTGCCAACATTTTTTTAATAAAATTCCAACCCTTCCTTCCACTACTAGTCTACAACTAGTTAGTGTTTGTCTATATAACAATCAAATCTATATTACAACGGAAAACGGGTTTTATCCCAGTTACCCCCCCAACACACACACACACCATTTTTCTCCACCGGCCCGCCACACACACACACACTCTCTCTCTCTCAAAATTCAAACCACATTTTCTCTCACTACCTCCTCTCCTTTCCCCTCCCTGAAATTTGAAGGACTATAAAGAATGGGCACGGACACGAATATGAGCTCATGCGTAGATTGCTCAAGCCGTGCTTTCAGACACGGGCACATGCATACACTAGTACAAATACAAAACATGATTAATTTCCGAAGTAAAAAAAAAAAAATACAAAACCTGATCTCTTGAAGGAAGATTCTTTTGAACCAAACTCTCATCATCCACATCCATGACTAAATTAAGCAATTTTGTGGACCCCATTCAAAGAAATACTATTGGTGAATTGGTAATGGACCACGATATTTGTTTTTTTTAGCTAAAAGAAAGAATATCCATTCAACCCAACAAAATCAAACCCTAATACAACCTACTAAAAAAAAAAAAAACCTACAAAAACCGGAAAAAACAGCAAAAAAATAGAAAAAACCCCCGAAAACACTAGGATAGAAAGTCGCCGGAGCTTCGCCGGAATTGTCACGCTGCTGCCATCGCCAGCACAGCCGATGATGGAAGTCCGGATTTGGAGATCCCAGATCCGGCTCCCCCTCGCCCAAAAATCCTGTTCCAAGCCGCCTATAGGAAGAGGAGACGAGATCGAACACCATGGGGAGTCGCTGGAAACTTTGGGGGAAGTAATAAAGGAGAGGAGAGGAGGAAGGGAGGAGGAGGAAGAAGGTGGAAGGGGGCGGTGGGGGAGGTGGCCGCTAGGAAACCCTAGGGAGAGGCCTCTCCAGCCGCTTCCCCCCTCTCTCTTTCTCTCTCTAAACTTTCCTCTACCACGATATTTGTTAAGTAGGTGAAAAAAAATAAAAATCAGAACTTTGTTCTACTCCTATCTATTAAGCAAAGGTTTCTCTTCAGTTGTTGACAGGACTAACCATCCAGTTTTGTCTCAGATTCCGATTAACTGTTTATCATGTCAATTTTTCTAAGTAAATCACTTGAGCAGAAAGGAAAAAAATAGCTTTGACTAGATATCATTATCCGATATCCGACGACATTAATTAATTGGTCAGCTATCATCAAGGGACAAAATTTTACTGTCCAATCTAAAAAGGGGAAGAATTTGAAAGAATCCTCTGGATATGAAATTTTGACCAGCTAATTAGCTACTCCTTAATGTACATGATCATATGAAAAAGCATAAGGTGATTACAGGCCTCTTTGTTGGATGCATGTAGAAGCCGAATTTAGGGATTGGCCGGATATAGAAATACGGATAGTGCTATATTCGTTGTTTGTTACGTTTTGGCTCCTCTCGGATATGGTATATCTGGATATACATATCCAGTTTCAAGTGGATAAATTTTGAACGTACACTCCTTAATTGTAGTGGCGGAGCCACTATAGGACTAGTGGGGGTGCCTGCGGTCTCTTAAGGGACACCCCATTTGAACTGTCCGTACTCGGCGATCAACGACACAGATCAGTTTGGTAATGGACGGTGCAGATCTGTTTGGGTCCGAACAGATCTGCGCTTTGATCGCCGAACATGGGCGGATCAGATGGAGTCAGCACGCATGATGTCCTTTAAGGGACAACACGCCCCCCGTTTTCCAGAAAAATGCATTAGAAATTTCCCGTCGCCTTCTTTTATACAAAATATTAATTACTGCTCTTGGGGTGCCACAACACGGTGTTATAACACCATTCTTCTATACATATTTATATGAGACTCGAGACTAAATATATGGATTTTATCTCAATGTGGGATGATGGAGGCTAACGAAAAAAAAGTGATGGAGAAGGATTTTAGGACACCACGCGGCGATACCCAGAACCATCGAATAACTAATTACTCGCAAGCAAACTTTTAGTGTGTTAACAACTAAAGAGAGTTTGAAATCTCTCAAGTAACTTGAGCTGCAGACCTCCTCTTGGAATTCAAAGGGATCAGCCAAATTGATCAGGCACATCTGTTGATAAAATGTAAGTCAAGTGAGACTTTTTTCAAATGATAATCAAGGCATACTAGATTCTTAAAGAAGTGCAATTTTTTTTTACACTACAAAGTACTGGCGTTTATGGATTCATTGTGACTACGCCCTCACTAGTGTGATTTTCTGACTACGCCACTAACTCCCCGCGAAATCCAAATTATATCCGGCTGTCCTTATTACCAAAAATCCCTCTAGTTCTGCATCTTCATACGTTAATTGTGTGTGAGAGAGAGATGGTGCTGGTGAAGATGAAGGAGAGGATCGATCATGGGTCACCGGCAACTAGAAAAGAGCATCGATCAGTAGTCACTGATGCCCGTAAGGACATAAAAGATGGAATTGAACTAAATGGGGAGTAGGGTTTAATAATTTTTACAAGCTAAAAGACCAAGGGGTAGAAAGTGGCTAAGTTAAAAACAGTACTGGTTATGATTAAAACTATGATTAATGGAACTCTTTTTGAAAAAGGGGATTGTTACTGCTAAAGATGCTCACTCTCCCAGCAATTCCCCTGAAACTTTACAGAGCGCATGGAAGAGAATGAGCAACTCTAAAAGTAGAAGTCAGAGCTTTCCCCACCCAATAAAAATCCATAAAATATACACTAAAATATGCACACAAAACCAATCAAATGACAAAATAGTTGCTTATTATACTGAGAAAATGCTTCTTGGAAATCTCATGCTCCCCATCTCCAGAAATACTCTCTTTTACAGCCCCACCAAACTGACCAAAAGACCTTATCTTTTCCCCCCCTTTTTTCCCAAAGACCCATTATAAAATTCAATCAAGTACAACTTTTTTCCTGGCATTTTACTATAACCTAAGAGTTGTGCTCCATTTGTTCTTCCTTTCTATTGAACCAAGATTGGTCTTCCCCATTTGGTGAAAGAGGTTTCTTTTCTTTCTTTCTTTCTTTTCTAAGCAAATCCTTTAGGGGGTTGTTTGTTTGCATTGAAATATATTGGACAGTTTTTAGTATCAGAAACTGACGTTTGCAATGGCTGTTTTTTTGTTGATGAGATGATAGGAATTAATTAAAGAAGTTGGTTATAAGAGCTGGCAACAGATTTTAGCTCAGAAGGTGATGTAAAAGATGAGGTTTGGTCCAACTTTTGTTCTGTTGGTTGCAATAAAAAGTTCAAGGCTCATAATTCTTCAACTGTGATTGGCTCTTTTTCGCGGTTTCCGCCCTTGGGTAGTAGCTGGATTCGGACTAGGTACGTGTAACGAAAATTCAGCTCTTTCTTTGTGTTATAATTTGCTGATGAACCCTGTTTGGTTACTGTTTTCGAAAACTTGTTTTGTGAGCTATTTTAGTACATAATCCGAAAACATCAGGAAGGATTAATTTACCCAAAAAAAAAAAAAACATCAGGAAGGATTCACTTGATGTTTTCGGTACTTTAAAGGAAAAAAAAATGAAAGACGAAAGCATTTTGTGAACTATTTTAGAACATAACAAGAAAACATCAGAAAGCATTAATCTGATGTTTTCGGTACTTTAAGAAAAAGCAAAAAACACGAAAGCGAGGAGTTTTTTCGAGTTTCAAAAACATAAAAATGATGATTAGTTTCTTGTGCTCCAAAACTGATTCTGAAAAATCTTATAACCCTTTTCTACTCGAATTCTACAGGTGATTCATTCTTTAAAAAATCCAGCAGTTAAATGGATAGTTTGGGTTGGGATGGATCACCAGTAATTGCAAACACACCACCCTTGTGGAGCCACCACCAGCATGGAATTGAAGAGATCTTCATGTCTTCCAACTCAAATCATTGCACCCATGGTGGTGGGGGCAAAATGGACTTTCCAGTTCAGGAAATCTTCACTCCAGTTCATGATCTCCAAAGTCTCATGGTAATTCAATTTCTGTCATTGAAGGCCAAATGGAGCAGCAGATAGCGCAGGCTAAAGATGATGAAATTTCCATAATTTTGTCAGAGTGTGAGAATTTGTGGCCTAGCTTTGGTGGTTCCACAAGTGGTGTTTCATCAGGGGAGTCCGGGAGCAGCGAAAACGACATGCAAAATTACAAACATAACCTCAGAGGCCAAGCTGATAGAACAACATCGAATAAGCCTAATCCAACCAAGAGAAGAAATGAAAACTTTTCTCACTTTGATCTTGTTCGATCAAACTCCTCGACGCCGGAAGGAGGTTTCCAGCTCATTTCAGAGACTAATCCACCAAAACAGAAAAAACCCAGACCAGAAAAGTTTCCAAAATCATCAAATATCAGTTTTCAACCACCGAATTCATCGGTTGGGGAACCGGATTCAGAGGCCATTGCACAAATGAAGGAGATGATTTACAGGGCGGCGGTTTTCAGGCCGGTGAATTTGGGAGTGGATGAAGTGGAAAAGCCTAGAAGGAAGAATGTGAAGATTTCAAGTGATCCACAAACTGTGGCTGCAAGGCAGAGGAGAGAAAAGATAAGTGAGAGAATTAGGGTTTTGCAGAGGCTAGTTCCAGGGGGAAGCAAGATGGACACTGCATCAATGCTTGATGAGGCTGCAAACTATCTCAAGTTCTTAAGGTCACAAGTCAAGGCACTAGAAACTCTAGGCCAGAAACTTGACTTGGTGAATTGTTCAAGTGCTCCAAACACCCTTTCTTCCTTTGGATTCACTAGTACCATTCAACCACTCATTTTCCATGCAAATTAACCAATTTTCCACCTCTCCAAACTACTCCTAACCCCAGTCCATGTTCTCAAGTATTGAAAAGTCAGAGAAAAAGGCTTCTTTGTACTCGGAATTTTCACATTTTATCCAGGAAAATGTCCTGAGAATTGAGATGTACGAGGAAAGTAGATTCAAAGTTATTGTGGTGTAAGGAAAGATTCATTTTTCGGTGGCGGTCCTTCTATTATCAGCCCAATGGGCGGATGATAAGAGTGTTACTTTGACCGATAAGAGTGCATTCTTATCGGTCAAAAAACAATCTTATCGTCTGCCCATTGGGCTAACAGTGAATTTTCCTTTTCTTGGTAATTTTAGGGTACTTTTAGGAGGGAGAAAAAGTAAATGCAATATCAAGATCTTCAAGGCCCTTAAAACAAAAAGTTATTGGGTTTTTCTACACACTGTTACCACAAATTGACATGGAGTCCAAAACTTAGTTCATGGATTCCAAAAAAAATGTGATGATAACAGGTATTGGGATATCACGTTGCGATATACTAACTACCCTTAAACACCAAAACCTAATCCCATAATCATGACCCTCATCATTTCATCACCAAGAATCAACACCCAAAACCCATTTTTATGCCTAAGAAATCATTAGAATCATAACCTCCATCATTTGATTACAGCTCTCTTTTGGTCATAACTACCATGATGACACCCACTATCAAGAACCCCAAAAGAAGCCTCAGATTAATTTCCACTCCTCCTTTTGCTGCCTCCAATATCACTTTGTGCTTATGACAGTACTGCAGCATGTACATGAGTGGAAGTAGCAAAGCAGGGTGGAGATCAAGCACCCTTTTACAAGGTTTTTTTTTTTAAAATTTTTAAATCAAGTGTCTTGGCTTTCTTACGTGCAGCTCAACTATTTATGGGGGACCAATTCCATCGTCCATTAGCAGGGGTCTCAATTAAAGTAAGAACAAAGATTCATATGGACTGACCCCAAAAGAATTTATAACATCTGAGAAATTTCAAAGCTGAGCCAAATCTTAATCGCCAACCCTTGATGGAGATCTGCCTCCCCTCCTTTTTTATAAGCCTTTTTTCTTTATTGAGTAATGCTGCTAATTATGACGCCTATGATTAAGATCAAGGGCTATGTTAAGCAATATTTTTAATGTCAGTCTTTGTACTAAAAGCTCACTTACCTTTGGAGATCCTTATGAAGGTTTATTTAACGCAGAAATGTTGTAATTAATTAACAAAACCAATGCAAGAGACATTCTCTTAATCCCTGCGAGCCTAGCTAAGCTAGTCAGAGGTCTTGTCTGTCTCCTTGAGTCAATCCAAAGCGTGCCTCTTGAAAATCACCCCCAGCCTTATTGCCAAGCACATGTTTATTCTTCTTGTTTGGCACAAATTTCCGTTTGCACCCAAAAAAACAAATGGGTTTTCTATCGATTTTAACCCATTTGTGAATTGTATGGAATTTTGAAGTGTACCATATAGTTTGTTGAATCTTGATGATGGTGGTGAGATCTTGACATCGGGGTGTTTGTTTTTTTGGCTCTTTCTGGCAACTTGTAAGCATTTGGAAATGGGAAAATGATGATTTGATTGGATAGTTGATGCTTTTCTATAGTTTAATGTGAATGGGGATTAAACACACAATGGCCCCTTGATAACCCGATTAGAAAGGATGAAATTCGTAAGGTGATGAAATTAAGATAGGTTTAGTAATGAGATGGGATTGGTAATTTGTATGTTTGGTTTTCACCAATGTCTACTCCTACGGATAAATACACTATTTCACCAGGAAAAAAAGAAAGAAAAAGAATTACAATGAAAGATTCTATCTCACAACACACTCACTGGTTCTCTCTCTCTCTCTCTCTCTCTCTATTTTTCCGCACGCAACACACCTCTCAACTCTCTAAATATCAACTACAAACATTTTTTTCTTAAGAACTCAGATGTCTGGACCAGCTTGCATATACCTCGAGTAATCATAGGAATTAATTTCAATGTTCGCTATCGAGAGTCTCAATTAAAGTCAAAGCAAACTTTGTATGAATTGGCCCTAGAAACGTCCAAGTGCTTTCAAAGCTCGCTAGATTTGTGCCGGAATTGAGCTTTACAGCTTTTCTTGTAGGTCTATCCCCCGTGTGGGGCTCTTTCATAAAGGGCAAAACTCCCACATATTTCCTCATAGAAAGAGTGGGTTAACATTATTCACTGTGAGGTTCATATTGGATCATATTTTGATGATCATAGTCATTCATTTTATAAAGCTTGGTCTTCTAAGTAATTTTGCAAAAAGTCAGTTTAATCTCATATCGGTAAGTATTTGAACAAAAAAAACTTATTTGGATTTGGAGTTTTTGTTCAAAATTTTGGACCAAGATTGAATACTCGGATCAAGATTAAAAAGGTAAGTCTAGTCACACTCCCATTTTTACAACTAAACTTACAGCTGATTTGCCATATTAGCATATAGGTTCTATCATTTCGATGGTCGAAAACATTCACCTTATAGAGTCCGTTGAAAACAGTAAGAATACAAAATCATATTTATAGGATGTCAATAAATGCATATTCGGAACATAAGATAAATGTGTTTTGATCACGCATTTATTGAATTCAAATAAACATAAATTTTGACGTGACTAATATTTTCAACGTGTTCTATAACGTGTATGTTTCCAACCATCAAAATGATGGAGCCTTATGCTGGGACAAGATTATTAGTTTTGTTTTCGAAAGTTTTAAATTTGTCGTGATCAAATAAAAACAAATTTCGATAATAAGATTCAGTAAAGAGAAAATGATCTATTCTGAAATGGACCTTGCTACGTGTACCGATTGAAATGCACAGAAAACGTACAGAGCATGCTCGGGGACCCACTTTTGGGTCCCACACGAGTGATCCGAACCGTTCATTATTCTTAAAACATTTTTCCGAGGGGCTCCACAAAATTTCAGCTCAATTAGACGGTTAGAAGTGCTTGAACCAATTTTTTTGATTCAAGCACTTTTAACCGTGGGACTTTGGTTCAAACACTTCTAACCGTCCGATTGAGCTGAAATTTTGTGGGACTCCTCGGAAAAATGTTCTAAGAATAATGAACGGTTCGGATCACTCGTTTAAGACCCAAAAATAGATTCGCAAACATGCTCTATACGTTTTCTGGACATATGGGTCGGTACCCATAGGTTTTTCCATCTGAAACTCACTTGCATGCCTTTTTGATCACTTGCATGCCTTGTGTGAACACAACTCAAGTGTGAAGACCCAATAAAAAAAGGCCCACAACGTATTTTATGAAATTTAATTAAGTACAACAAATTGGGCTTTGCACAGAAAACGCTGGTGTTGGTCTCCAAGTTTAAACAGACAACCATAGAGGACTCTAGTCTCTAGCATAGAGTGTTGTAGGCATTGGGCATAATGACGAGCCCAAACCATGGCCCACTCTGATCAAGTTCAATCCATTATGTCAAGGGAACCGTTTTGGGTTCGGTTTCTCTCATGGGACGCGGGGGCCTGCTGTGCAGAGCAAGTCTTCGCAGGATCACAATCGTCCATAATCGTTTTCAAATTGATGGTTGATTGGAAACAAATTTTTCGTGCAAATATTTTGCTTGAAATCTAGGTCACTTATCCCAGCAATGGACGGCCTGAATTTTGCGCATCACCTGCTGTGCAACCTGTGCACAGCAGGCCCCCCCGCATTGTCTCCCATGTGGAAGAATAACTACAACTTCATTAATGCCTAATTTGTATTTGTTCTTACATGAGGAGTAATGAAATTAGGCATTAACGAATACAAATTAGGTATAAATGAAGTTGTAGTTATACTTTCATATCGGTTCTTGATATATACATATATATATATATATATATTTTTTTTTTTTAAGTGACAAGAAGTGTTATTGGCTGTGTGGTTTGTAGTTTAGTTTAGTTTTGATGATGTAAGCAGGTGTAATGAGTGGAGAGAAATGAGGAAAATGATGATATCAACAAAACCAAAACTAAAACAAAACTCTAAACCGAACAAGACCATTATTTTTTCCGCTAGACAGCCTAGACGAGAGGATGTTAATAAATACTAATAAGAAAACATGCCAACGTCACTCCGGTGACATGAACTAAAGATCTAATACATTGGCATTTAAGAACAAAAACAACAGCTAGTGTAAATTTTTAGCCAAAAAAACTGGTGCATAATGCTCGGTGCATATAGTTACTCTGTCACTCTCAACACTCCAATAATACTACCAATTCTACTTATCTTTCATTACAATATTATTATTTTTTTATTTCTCTTTTCTTATCTTCTTCTCCATCCCATCTGGATCTGTACGAATAAACCCATTTCCACACCTTCTCACCTCCACATGCACTGGGCTCGCTGGAATTGGCCAATGTCTTGGTCGGCGAGATCAAAGGAAGTCTTGCAGTTGGGCAACTTCTCCTCCAATTTCAAAGATAAAACCGTAATTTTAGAAGTGGATTTCAAACCAAAAACCATTACACACAAGCCCTTTGGTCAGAGAAAAACTCGCCGTCGATCCTTGCTTTGTTGTCGTTCTTTACTTTGCCGTCAATACTACCCATTCTATTTTCTCTTTTTTGATTCCCTTACCAAAAAAATTGTATTACCATAGTTCTAACTTCTTCATTGGAGAATACTCCCTTTTAAAATGAGGAAAGATAAAAGAGTTTTAGTTTTACTGAGACATTATTTGTCAACCAAACTCATACTATGAAAAATATATATTTCTTTATTTCACTTAAATCACATTCTTCATAGTTTTGTTTTTTTCACAAGCGTTCCCGACAACTTGATGGAGTTAAGTTATGAATGTGTGTGGAAGTGGAGATCTCGTGGAAGTGGGTGTAATTATGGAGGAATTATTTGGTGGTCCTGGGCAGTGGTGAAGCCAAAAATCGAAATCGGAGGGGGTCGAATTGTGAAAGCAATCCTAGTTCTGTAATTTTTTTTTCAAGACTAAATCCAGTCATTCAAGTTTTATGGGTCAGTTTTGATAAATTAAAAAATTAATTTCGACTATTGTTGTTATTATATCATTTGACAACCACAGTATTATTATCGCACAGTGTAATTCACTATAATTTAATTTCGACTATTGTTGTTAGTATTTTTGAAATGGAAAATTGTTCTTACTTGTTAATTAGTTTTAAAGTTTTATAATTTTTTCAAAAATATCTATCAAAAATATGAAAATATACTCCGAAATAGAAATTAACAAAATATCTACATAGCTCCGCCTTTAGTTCTGGGTACAGCTAAGTGGTACACCAATACTCTTATTCACTAAACACTTATTTATATAGGGTATCACTAAGGTCTTGGTCATCACTAAGCCCTTGTTCCCAAACGATAAAATCGAGATAAAATTAAGATTTGATAGAATCAACTCAAATGAAGAGGAGGTTTGATAAAATCTAAGATTTTTGTAGCCAATTTGATAAAAGCAAGTGTTGATTTTATCAAAATTTTACCAATTGACAAACTAGGCCTTAATAAAATCAAGTGTTGATTTTATCAAATCTCGATTTTATCAATTACCAATTGACAAACTAGGCCTTGATAAAATCAAGCGTTGATTTTATCAAATTTTGATTTTATCAATTGACAAACTAGGTCAACCTTTGATTTTATCAATTGAGAGGAAGAAATTTGATAAAATTTCAAAATTTTTGAGAGTTTTTTGCATTAAAAAATCTATAATTTTAGTATCAAACTTCTTTTTCAATTCTTAAAATTAACACTTGATTTTAGTAAATCTTAATTTTATTAATTGGCAAACTAGGCCTCGCTCATGATTAGATTGAAGTGTGTGGTTCCTGTATTGATCGGGTCAATATTGACTTGAGGACTGAACCAGGTGTCTACGATTGACTAAATGCTACCGTGGGCCCAACCGAAGCTCAATTACAATTGTACCTGAAACCTAAAGTCGCCGAATTAGTGAGGGTGGCCGAAGATGGCGACGACGCCGATGGCACCACCGAACACGGCGGCCGGGAACCCTAACTTCGACGGGAATCAGGCAGCGGCGCCACCACCTCCAGGGACGGACATGACCGGAATATGCTTCAGGGATCAACTGTGGCTGAACACTTACCCACTCGACCGGAACCTCGTGTTCGACTACTTCGCCCTCTCCCCTTTCTACGACTTCTCTTGCAACAACGAACTTCTCCGTTTGCGCTCCATTCACCCTCTCGACATCTCTCACCTATCGTAAGATCTCTCTCACTCCCAAACGCTTTTTCTCTCACTGTGTGTGTATTGTTTATATGTATACTTGCAGCCGGGGCACACGAGCGTTGTATTTGCAAATCGTGTTATGCAAAAGATGAAAAGAGAGAAATCTTGAATTGAGATTCACCTGGTATGAAATCTAAGAAGTGAAAGTAGAAAAGAGAGGAAATTTAGGGTTTTGTTTCTCGTCTTAGCAGTTTCTAGGGGTGTTTAGGAAATTAAAAGTGTGAGCCGTCTTCATAGCCGTCGTTCAGACCAAGAGAGGTGTGGACAGTTAAAACTTAGAAGGGGTAGTCAAGGAAAGGAAAAGTGTGAGCCGGCTTCATAACTTCCCTTCCAACGAAATGATAGATATATGTGAAATTTGTTGTTAGATCAATTGCAATTTGGCTGGAATGTGACTTTATTTGGCATCCAAAAGTGCACATAATGGAACTCTTGAGCTAGTTTTGTTAGATAGTCTGCGGTGCAGCTGTAATTGGATGTAGATGATACTCATTGGCCTTCAATAGATAAATAATGAGAAGAGTATGCAATTTGAATAATGAAGGGCTGATTTCAGCTTGGAAAGTGACTTGTCAAAAACGATTTCTGCTTGGAAATGAATAAGTTGATCAGGAACACCATGTTCTGATGATTCCAGCATTTTTAAGGTGCCGAGGATGAGGGCTGATGTAGAAGTGGAATGATGATACACGTTTGTATTAAACATGGGAACTTGAGGGAAAAGGTGTTGATTCATGATTGTGCTAGATGGGAACTTAGATTTTCTAGTCGGAGCCAAAATCTTGTCGAACCATGATTGAGAATAGTTTTTGCAGCTCCCATTTGAAGAAAGTTATTGACAAGGATGCCAGGATTTTGTTTTCCCTCTCGTGGTGAAGTTGGATGAAGGCTTGAGGGGGCAACATCCTGACAGGAAAGCTCCAAAAAAGGAGATTTTACATCAGCTAGCCCTAACCTCCACGAGGGCCAAAATCTATATCATCCACAGGAAAGATGGATTCTTTAAACTTCGAACTGAAGTTACAAAACCAATGTCATTCTCTGTCTTCTCCTCAAACCCTCGACCTTTAATAGACATACATCCTTTCGTACAGTGTTCATTCTTCACCACTCTCCAAATTCTCAGCCTCCCTCAATCTCGGAATATCCCCTTCCCGCATATATCGCAACCATCCAACAGCTAACTGTTTACTTTCCAACTACAGGCTTTCTCTTCCCCCTCGAACAGAACCATCAGCTGTCTCTACAGAATATTGAATCACCCAACACCTCCAACCCCAATACCGCAGCTCTACACATATGTGGACATTTGTGGAAGTTTGTATCGCTTCCATTGTAAAGACCTGCCTGATTGCCGCCTTCTGAATTGGATGGTAGTATTTCTTTAGGCTAGGAGTGTAACAGATTACATCTTTATCTTTATTTAAACACATTACATTTCGCAGTGGAGATAATTCCTTTTGGCAATCCATATAGTTTGGAAAGGCATTGCATATGATATTATGATCTGATTAGTTGTTCACTTGTTCTGCAGCAAAATGACAGGAACGGAATTCATGTTGAGCGAAGTTACTGAGCCCCACCTCTTTGTCTTCCGTAAGCAGAAGAGGGATAGTCCTGAGAAAGTCACACCGATGCTTACTTATTATATCTTGGATGGTTCTATATACCAGGCACCACAACTTTGTAATGTTTTCGCTGCCCGAGTTGTAAGTCCTGTTTTTCTCTTTGCATCCTTTTCATTTGTTGTCCACTTCACCTTTAAATACTGCATAACTTAAAGACATGTGTTGTATTTTTTATTTTTTTTTATATAGCAAATCCTGTCAGAATGCCAACATAATTTAGTTTGCCTTCAAAGGCGATGTTAGATAGTTTCAAAATGTATTCACGGCACTGACGCCTTGTTTCGTTCGACTTGCATACATGTTCAGGAATTTCATTGGGAAAGGCTCAGTTATTCTTCTTTCAAGTGGTATATTAGGTCTGATCATTTGACAATTGAAGTGTGGAGATTAAGCCTCTGCTTTACTTGATAGGGCTCTTCTAGGAAGTCGCAATATGCAATCCAACTTGAGATGTTTGATAGAAAATGATTTTTAGAGCTTGTCCCACATTGAGTAGTTATAACCTCTAAAACTAGTATATAATCCTGGATGACCTCTCCATTCATTGCCAATTGATTTTGAGTTGGATACTTTTAGCATGGTATCAGAACTTGGCTTTCGGAGGCTTTTGGAGAAGAATCAATGTCGTTGATGGTTGGTTCTCCCTTTGTTTGTCGTTGATGGTTGATAGTTGTCGTATGTGTTCAACGTTTGTTTACCTCACCACCAGCGACGCAGGGGTCGCACATGCGGGGGATTGTTAGAGCTTGTCTCACGTTGGGTAGTTATAACCTCCAAAACTAGTATATGATCCTGAGCGGCCTCTCCATTCATGGCCAATTGGTTGAGTTGGATGCTTTAACATGTTATATGCAGCTTCACATTTCTTTTGCTTCTATTTCTTTGTTGGAGACTTGAACGGCTTAACCTGCTTTTATGTTGTAAGGTTTAGCGAAGGTATTTTTGGTCTGACATGCAGAGTTACAGACTGCCGCGTGTTTGATCAAACTAAACCTTAAAAGTTACCTCTGATTTTTCGTCACTAGAGTTTGTGAGAAACTTGATGAGTGCATGATCTTTTTGAGTCGTCTCGTTTTACCCTCCTTTGAAAGGAAGGGAGGACTCCTGTTGGTGCTTGTATTCAAAGGGCTATTTCTTGTTAATGTTTGATTTATGAACTCTACTTTTTCTCAATTGTTCCCTTTTGGGTCATTTATCTTAATCTGGAAAGTATTGTCCAGGCCTGCTTCTTTTGTGTTTTCACTTGCATCCTTCTTTTGTTGTGGTTTTTACCAGCCTAGTACAAGAGGTTTTGTTCTTCCACATCGTTGGCTATTATGCACCTTATAAGTTGCTGCAATTTACCTGTTATTTTGTTCCACTATGTGCTCTTACTTTGGAGTTTGGAGTTATGTTTTCCTGGCTCGTTGACCTTGATTTGTTTGCTTACGTCTTTTCTCTTTCTCCCCCATTTTTTGGCAGTACAAATTAGAGTAAAAAGGTCTTATGTCTCCATGGGCACAGTATCAACGATTAGGAGGGTTTTGTTCTGTTTTCTACTACTTGGGAGTCAGGACTACTTGGACAGACTAAGAAATTGGAGTCTAGTCAGAGAACCGTCTGGTCCACTCTTATCTCTTGATGAGAATTAAGAGTGGATCTTATCATATTTTGTGTTGATTTCTAATACAGGTAGTGCTTCTTGTATGTTGGTATCTATCGTAATTGCATTGACTCGCGTCCAAATGACCAACTACGACTTACAAGTGGGGTATATCTATCAATCTAACTGCTCGGGGTTACAGAGAGATAATCTTGTATTTTCCTGACAGCCCCTGCTCTTCTTCGGTCTGTACTGCACACGACCTGTGGAAAATAGCATTTCTAGTTTGTAGCTATGCAACATTAATGTCCTAATTTTATTGAACAAATTGATACTTCCTGCTTCCCTCTACATGTATATGTATAGAATCTTTAATTAGTTTGTATTCTTTTGTAGTTTGTACTTCAAGTCGAGAATGCATGTAACTGTAAATGCTGGATGATGATAATACAGCATTGATATGTATATTTTAGTTATTATGGGGATCTTAGTCTCTATTGCATTTTCTCTTGTGACAGGGTCGGGCTTTGTATCATATCTCAAAGGCTTTCACTACTGCAGCCTCAAAGCTAGAGAAGATCGGATATGGTATGTGAATCTTGAGCATTCCTATCCTGGTTATTATGAGAAGAGTATGATTAGTGTTAAACACTTTAATGGTTAAATTCAATTATTGCATGTTGATAACTTAAGTAAATATCTTCTGTGCCACAGAACTACAGACCATATTGTTTGTGCCCTTTGAAAATCATCACATGATGCTTCTGCTAATTAATTGGTGTAGTGAGCACTGCTAGTTCATTATTGGCCTTAATATATGTTGTGATACAGTAGAAGCTGACAACGAGGGTGCATCCTTCGAATCAAAGGCGGGAAAGGAGACAATTGACTTTAAAGAGGTTAAGCGAATAGATCATATTCTTGCTTCATTACACCGCAAGGTAACTTGGTTAACAAAGTTTTTCCCATGTTTCTATATTGCTGATAGTTGCACTCGAGAAGTTGATCAAAGAAATGATATGGTAAAGAGAATTTTGATGCTTTGGGATCAACCATAATTGTTGCCATTATGATGTAGTAGTGACTTCTATTGATCCCACAGCCCTTTGTCCGTAGGATCAAGACCAGAATATACAATTTATTATAGAGGCTTGAAACCTATGTAGCACGGACACTTCGTATGAGTACACTCACCGGTGTCAGACACCAACACTCTCCCGACACGTGTCCGACACTCGCATCCGAAGTGTCCTATTTTTTCTCAAAATTTTTGGTGTGGATACTCTGGGGACACTCTAAAAAATGCTCCAAACACTCTCGGGACACTCGCAAGACATGTTGGGGGTGTTAAATGAAATAGCTAGGACTCTTGTTAAAGCTTAAAAAAGTCTTTACTCTTTGTGTGACTATTGATTACATAGACATATAGATAATGAAATGCTTTTTGTTGAAATGCTTTTTGTTGAAATACTTTTGTGTATGATGGTAATGATAAAAAAGATTTAAGGTATATATAGTGTTACATATTTAGAATTAGAACCTTTTTTATCCATATAACTAACTACATAAATATTATTTAAAACGTATCAACATCGTGTCGTGCCCTTCAATTTTTAAAAAATTTCGTGTCAGACTATCGGTGTTGTGTCCGTGTAGGTGCTACATAGCTTGAAACAAATGATCATTTAATATTTTTTTCTACATTGACGTAGTGTGGCATGCTTCTTCACCTACGAATACAGAAGTTTTGGTAACAAGGGTAGGTGTGGCAGTGGGTGCGAAACAAGAAAGAAGAAGTATCTTGATTTAAACACCTTAGTCTCATTGAGAATATAAGTAATCCTTAAGGCATGTGTGTCAGAGCAAGGCTCCTTACTCTTTTAAGATTCTGGGTATTGCTTGACCTAAGTTATGGAAAAACTTTGAAGACGTGAGATTATCCTCAGGTTTGGACACAAAATTTAACGAGTTCATGGAACTTGATAATTTTATTCTCTGAAGATGTGAGGTTAGTTAACCATTTTATAATAGTATAAATCACAATTTTGCGCATTTTGTGCAGCTACCACCCGCCCCTCCACCACCACCTTTTCCAGAAGGCTATGCACCTCTTCCTATTGCAGAAGGAGAGAACAGCTCTGAAGCCCAGCAAGGAACAGAGTCCCAACTCCCTCCGGTTGATCCAATTATAGACCAAGGCCCACCAAAGAGAATGAAAGTTTGAGAATGAATACGGTACGATACGCAGCTGACATTTCCAGATAGAGTGGGTTATACAAATGGAAGAAACAAGTCCTCTCTCTTCACTGAAATTAGCCATTTAGTCTCTAGTCTCTGCTGTTTCGTACTTGTCAGTGTATAGTCTCATTGCTTTTTAAGGTCTCTGTGCACGCACGGAGTCTCTGTTTATTATGATTGTGTGGTTTTAAGTTAGTTTTAATCCTTTTCGATTTTCCTGAAAGAGAAATAGGTAATTACATTTTTTTCCCCTCCTTGCGGAGTTACGGGTCTTTTTGTTAGCAATCCTTTTTGGTTAGGGTTTGATATTGAGGGATTAGAACTCTAACATAAGAATATATATGACATACCATCTCTCTTGGAAACAGGAAACCGTTTTTAAAGAATTGAGAGAAGTGGTGTCTTTGGATCTCATTCCTAAAGGGCCGTCCAAACACGTTTGGACTGTAACGACCCGGAAAATCCGGGTCGTTACCCGGATTTTCCAATAAAAGCTCCATAAATACACTGTATTTTATACAATTCTAGGCCCTATTTTCCTCAATACAAGATTACATCACCCAAATAATACAAAAATCATCCGAATAATTACTCCTCTAAATAAAATTCCCTCGATCAAATAATTAATCATCAAATTCTCCGAATCAGCCTCACTAACCCAGCTCCACACCTGAAAGATAAAAATCTCCGGGAAGTATACGATACAACAGAATAACAATGCTTGCACTTAAGTAGAATCAATAAACAACGATTATTGAACCGATTTATCAATCACAAGGGACCTCATACCCGGTCTTGCTCAGTACATGATCAGTGCCCTGCCTTCACTCACTTCACCTAGCCTATCTGGCTTTCCTGGATCAGCCAAGATATTGGCAAAGTCACTCGATCATCGTACCAAACAGTTCCATGGCACTTTAGCAAAAAATACCATTTTCCATAACAAATATTCCACTTTCAACAAAATTCCACATAATCGAATACTCCCCGGATAACCTCAAATATGTGATTGCAGACGTGAATTCCCTCTCCAAGAACAACATACTGAAGTCCTATCACCACCGAAATCAACCACCATGTATGGGGTTCCTTGGCAAATGGCCACTGTTGGCCATGAAACTTATTTTCTTTACCATTTTCCTGACCAACCAACCCCTCATCTTGCTTCCAAATCATACAATAGTATGCATACCAAGTACGAATACACATTTGGTCATACAGTAGTATGCAATTGACATTTGTTATCTCACCAACACCATTTAATACTCTTAGCTATCATCTGCCACAAATCCAACCACTTCTCAGACTAGCCATACATCTACATAAATACCCTAACTCCATAAATATCTCATCTAATTTTTTTAAAAACAAAACCATGTCCCAATAACTAAAATAATTTCAAATAAAAATATGGGGTATTACATGGACTGCCGAGATCGGCAAAGCCCCCCAGGTTCCCTAAACTGATATTTACACCCTCTTTTGTCTTTTAATAAAATTTTTACACATAAAAATTGACTAAAAGACAAAAAAAAGAAAGGCGTGGATAACAATTTGAGAGTCTGAAAATCAGTTGCCTACAGATGAAATACTCCTAGGAAAATGGAAAAAGATGAAAAGATATGGAAATGGACTTTTCGTTCACGCAAAGTGCTAATTTTTTTTTTTTTTTGTGGTAAATACTACTTTAGAAATTTTTTGAGGACATCAATCACGCTAAAATTTAAGTTGGCCCAATACTGATTAATATGATTTCAAAACACATTTGTCTTACTTATCCGGGGAAAAAAAAAAGATGCACACCTCAAGACAAATTATGTTTTAAAATCATATTAAACAATATCCGATTAACTTGATTTTTGACATAGTCTATGTTCTCGATCAACTCTAAATGTGAAGGATTTGAATCATCAAAGTGGGCCTGAAAAAGACGCACAAATGAACTAATTGGATGGTGCATTCCATTTTCATGGGTCGCGGAGGAGTTGAATCCTTATGAACACTAGGTCAGATTATACTTTCTTCTAAATTTTATTTTATTTCTCAATTTTTAAATTTCTAACCAATTTGAATTAGTAGCTCAATTAACCACCCTTGTACACTTTCATAAGAAAGTTCAGGAGCCAATCTTTGCCAAGATGGAAGATTGGTTATTTCCTCCCCTAAATGAGAGTTATTGGTTTATTTTATTTTATTTATTTCTTAATGCGCTACTAGTTGGGTTTAGTATA
>CM029278.1:2801861-2836018 GCA_016920895.1 Vaccinium myrtillus
TTATAGATTGATGTCACATTTCATATTTTTCTACCGTTTTGAATAATTATGACGGAGTCTTGCACATAGAAAAATTAATTGTAGTAGTGCTAAATTTTTCTTCAGTTTCATATATGAGTTATGTGCCCAACCACATGGACAAGCCTTGCTCAAAACCCACCCTCGTGTGTGTGTGTATATATATGAATTTTTTTAATTTATTTTTTACAAAATATTTTTACAAAATAGAAAAGATTACATTAATAAACACCCAATGACACTTACACAACGAAGTTCATTACAAATATTTGTGACAAAGTCAAACTAATCATCTAAATACAAAATGAGAAACACACAAGATAATTGATGTCTTTCATCCCAATTTAGACATAGCTTGACACAAATAATGCGGCTCCTATCCGACTTAGATTCATACCTAGAATCAGCAGTCTCAAAAGTGATAAAGTGCTAGTTAAATAAAAGACAACAAATACCTAGATGATCAGATGGACTCCAACCAAGTATGAACACACCAATGAACTTCCACAAACTACAAATCTTCCAAGCCACCTCGTGTTATTTCGCCAAAGATATCATGTAGGATTAGATCACTGTTGTCACGGATATTGTTGGGAGGCAACTACGTCTGAAAGAACCTGATCGGTAGACGTAAAATTCGTCAAAAGACAAAACTAACTACTCCCGCAAAAACGAGAGACAAAATTCTCTCAAATCAAACAAGTCGTTAATTTGGAAAGACAAAGAGGGAAAAAATAATACCATGGCCTTGTCTCTCTCTCTCTCTCTCTCTCTCTCTCTCTCTCTCTTAGCCGTTACAACAAGTCACAAGAAGGGAGAGATGGTATGGGTCAGAGGTGTGTGCTATAACAGCTGACCATGTGGCGGTGGTGGTGTAATAATCGCCCGCCACGTGCTTCTCGCGCCCATCACTAGAATTTCCGAGGAGTCGAATCAGAACTCGCACGTCCCTGTCACGTGCTCCCTGAAAGAGAGAGATTCATTGAATTGTTTACGTCTGAAAGAACCTAATCTATAGACGTAAAATTCGTCGAAAGACAAAACTAACTACTCCCTAAAAAGCGAGAGACAAAACTCTCTCAAATCAAATAAGTCGTTGATTTGGAAACACAAAGAAGGAAAAAAAAGAAAAAGAATAAAAGAAGAGAAAACCAAAATAATACCATGGCCCTCTCTCTCCCTAGCCGTCACCAAGATATTACCATGGCCCTCTCTCTCCCCATACGGCGGAGGTAGAGAAAGTCCACCCCCCCCCGATACGGCGGTGGTAGAGAAAGTCCATGGTTTTTTTTTCTTTCAAATCAACGACTTATTTGATCATTTGAGAGAGTTTTGTCTCTCACTTTTGCAGAAGTAGATAGTTTTGTCTTTCGACGAAGGGTCCGACTAGTTACCACCCATTGGATGGTCTTAGAAAGTACAACTAATTGATGGCTATGGTACAATTGCAGAGTTGCTACATGTAAGTTTCTTGTAGTACTAACAATCGTCTCCAAGTGGTCCGCTATGGGCTTATATTATCTCCTTTAATTTTTTTTTAAATCAGAATCTCCTTTAATCTGCTACGGTACTGTTACTGGTGGTGTAAGTATTGATAATTTTTTTTTAGCGTTGTAATTTCTTTCGGACCAAAAAATAAAGTATTTTCGTGTATAATTTTTTTTTTGCAACAAATTAAACTACTATTAGAGATCTTTAATTTGATGAGAAAATATATGAAAATTTGTGTATGAAAATATTTTATATTGTTGACTTTTTGAGTTGCCTTTGCAATTTCCTTCGGATATTTCCATGCATAATTTTTTATTATTTTTTCACAAATTAAAATACTAATAGAGATATTTAATTCGATGCGAAAAAATTTGAAAAATTGTGTACAAAAATCTTTTACATTGTTGGATTGTTGAGTTGGCTTTGGGGATACACTTTTGGGTTGGGATTGGGGCATGACAAAACACCTTTATTCAGTGTATGGAGGCACCGCTACATGATGTCCCAATGCCTTTATCAACATATATTTTCATAAAGTAAATACATTTAAGGAAAATGCTAACATAAGCCAAATGGGTTGAAAAAGTTTGTTAAAATGTGTGAATAGTGTATAAAATAAATGTAAATGTATTGAAGAGTATAAAAAAGTGCATTTGAAAGGTGTATTATTTATTTATTTATTTGCCTATTGTGTGTCTAGTAAGCACACAATTTGATAAGGGTGGTGCGTAGTACCCCAAGACTACCAAATAATTTTTCCAATTGCACCTTTCATACAAGCGTGCATAGTAATGGTAGAAATTGAAAAGGTGTGCCGGGGAATAAAAGTACAATGAAAAAATATTAAAGGGAAAATGCTAACATAAATCTAGTGGGTTTACGTTAAGGATAAAAAAGTACGTTGAAATGTGTAAAAAAAAATAAAAGTATGCACAAATGCATTGAAAATTGTAAAAGATGAACCGGAATGCGTGATTTTTTTTCCTTTCCTTGCTTACTTTCCAGACGGATATATTGTAAGCAATAAAAATAATATTTGATACGTAAATTTTTTTTGGGACAAGTATTGGGGACATGTGATGTCTACACTAACCCTAACCTAGTCAAGTGTTTTCAATTCTCCTCCTACCTTAACCATATACTCAAAAAAATTAAAAATACCCGCTCCGGTTGGATAGGTTGAATTGTCATCCTTAAATGTGAGTGAATTGTCATCCTTAAATGTGAGTGTACAGTCTATATCCGTTCACAATTTGCGTTTAAATCAAGAAAGTACGATAAATTTCTCAACCCCCCCAAAAAATAATAAAATACGGTAAACTGGTAAAAGTTTGGTTGCATACTGGTAAAGGTTGTCCAAAAAAAGAAAGTACAATAAACCGGTGCACCATTGCACTTGTTAAGAGTACAAAAAATACACTTGTTGGGTCCCACTTGTACTTTAAAGTACAAGTAAGGCCCACAACTGTACTTTTTTTTACCCTTAACGTCTAACGAGTGCAATGTTGCACCCGTTTGTACCCGTTAGCATTCCCAGAAATTGTACGACATACAAATAAAAAAAAAAAAATCGTTGATTGGTCTATAGCCGCTCCAGTTGTGGAAAGGTAAATAAAGGATAATTTGGTCATTTGTGGCTGAAAGCATTCAATCAAATCGGATCCTCTATGAGGATTTCTTTGTGAGGATCTTGTGAGGGTTTTGATGTGGGTTTGACAACACACCAAAAAGAAGATCCAATGGCTCACAACCCCCTTCCTTGTTTCTAAATCAAAATTCTTGGACTATGATTATATATTCACTTAAAAAAATTCTTTTGTAGAATATTATGAAGATATTACCCAAATATTTTTACGTATTCCGTTTATAATCCAAAATTTATATTTCAATTAATCAAGTACTTTTTGACATCTGTTTCGAAAAATGCTTCGTTTTATCAGATTTCTATCACCTAATCAATTGGATAATAATGTTTGATTCCATGATTGAAATTTTTTTAGTCAATAGAGGATCAATAAGATGTTCAATGAATTTTTTTTTTTGAGGATTAAAGTTAACCACATAATGTCACATATGAGAGATGAACAAATAAAACATAAACGAAAATCGGTTACGAGGGTGTTTGATCTAAGTCAATTATCATTTACATTTTGAACAAAATATATTTTGAAGATATTATCCAAAACACTTTTACGTATTCCGTTTATAATCCAAGAACTCTTTAATAGAGGATCCGGATCCTAGTCTGCTTACCCACGAGTCACCATTAAGTACTACTGTATATATAATTAATCTTAGATTTAGCTCTCCATAAAATTGACAGAAAATTTAAAATAACGGAGATACGAAATTATTCACAGAAAAATAAAAAACAAGTAGAACTCAATTGCAAATATTATATTATCCCCAGGTTCTTTTTTTTTTTTGGGAAGGGGTTGTGTGAGCCATTGGATCTCCTTTTTGGTGTGTTGTCAAACCCACAGCAAAACCCTCACAAGATCCTCACAGAAAAATCCTCGTAGAGGATCAGGATCCAATCAAATCAGTGCAAATTGACATTGTACGGAAGAGTACAAATTGACTGACCAAGAAAAGCGCGTAGAGTGAATTTTAAGAGCGTGTCCATAGGGTTGTCTGAAGCTTTTGCCTTGTCGATGGGGTTATGAGTCAATTTTTGACTATTCAAAGGGAATTGTGGTATTTCCAATCAAGAGAGAAATATCACTATATCATTGGCCTATTTTCCTTTCTAAAATGAACGTCACGCTATTACAAATACAATAATGTCACAAACTTTGGTTTTCTTTTGATTGAGAATTTTTTTTTAGTAATAAAATGTCTGATCAGTTTACGAGTAACTCGACCAATCCTGGTAATATAACTTTTGAAACTCCATGTTCATTCGGTAATTTGTTGAAGCCATTAATTCAAGGTTCTTTTTCGTTTTTCGTGCACTCTCCGTTGGCTTTTTCTGTTGATGTATTATGATAGAATAATTTGTCTTGGAATTTGAAATAAGATGGTTTTTTTTTAAACTGCCTTAGTGAATTGACCAAATGGAAAAAAGAAGAAAAATAAGTCAAATGAAAATATCAAGAGAAGCTAAAACCATTTTATTTAGCTTGTACTAGTTGAAAATTAATGCACGTTACTTGTTTAAAAAAAAAAAACTAGGACGAAGGAAACAAGATTGTTTTTTTTTTTTTTTGGGACACAACATTGTTAATATAAAAAGTTTTACTTTTTAAGTGTAAGTTGTATATTCTTAGAACACATAAAAATAGAGTTTTTTTTGCTTTTATCCCTTAAACTATGCACATTTTTTTCTATGTAGTCCCTAATCTAAAAATTGCACCTATTTCGTCCCTAAACTATTTCATTCCCTCCCATGTAGTCCAATTGCTAACCCGCCGTTTATTTTTGGACGGAAATTGCCCCACGTGACTACCACGTGGAATTACAAGTCCAGTGGGAGGGGCAAAAATGTCAACCCAACACGTGCAGCCGAAGCACCAACCGCATAATGGCTAGTGGTAGATTGTTTGCGACCCGGCCGTAGTTTACTCCAATCGAACCTCTGTTCGCAAATGATGGTTTGAGTATGAAAGAGGCGAGAGGGGTTGCTGGAGAAGGGTGAGAGGCGAAGTGGCATTTTTGCCCCTTTCATTTAGGGAATGATCCCATGTTTTAGGCACGTGATGCATTTTCCGTCCAAGATGAGACGGAATGTTACCAATTGGACCAATTAGGAGGAAATCATATAGTTTAAGGACAAATAGGAGCAATTTTTAGTTTAGGGACTACATTGAAAAAAATGTGCATAGTTTAAGGGATAAAAGAAAAAAAAAACTCCATAAAAATATGGCTTAACCCTTATGCAGATGAAGAAACAAAAGTCACGGTTTAAGTATTGAAAGACTAGGGATAAAAAAAAAAGTATTGAAAGACTAACGTATTTTGCAATTTAACCCTCCATAAACTTTTTAAAATTTGCTTGCTGATCTCTTGGTGTATCCATAAGTCGTAGCTTGTCTACGTGTTGTAAATTAGTATCCGACGAAAATAAAATTTTGAAAGTCCAACACGTAATTGGTCGTGTCCGACTTGTGTACTTTCCGACCTGTGTACGGGACGTGTCTAAACGTGTTTGTGCTTCTTAGAGAAAAAACAAATGTCTTTCTATTGCATTGTTTAAGGTAAAATATAGAGAGAGAATACAAAAAAAAAAAAAAAAAAGGGCCAGCAGCTTAGCAAAAACACTGTAGATCAGGTATATTGCTACAGTGCTTCGGTATATATAGCGTGACACTGTAGCTGAGGTATTAGATTAAAAAAACAATATTTTCACTCTCTCTCTCCTCTACTCAATGTCAGTCATGTTCTGCCCATTTTCTCTCTCCTGTATGTATATATGATAAAGTAGTCTTTGTAGGAATAAAAAAACAATAATTTAGAGAAGTGAACCTAAAGTTGTTAGAGGAGATTTCTAGGTAAAATACAATAATAATTTTTTCTCTCTATTTTACGTGATTTTACCTCACACTGCTGCTTTTGCTCTTATACCCCGTTCCAAAATAAGTGTTGGAATTATGTCTTAAATTTTACACGTTTGAAGAAAGGTGCAATATATGTCGTGAGCCGTTTGCGTTTTAGATCGCGGGCCGGGTTTGCAATATGGAATTCTTGTTCGGACGGGTTTTAGAACCGTCAAGATGGTTTTACACGGACGTTACACATTTTGACGAGTCTACACGTTTTTTAGGCCTCTTTTGACCTGATTTCTGTACTTTCTTATAATAGGGGCCTTATGGCTTCCTAGGGTTTTATCCCTTTTGGGTCCTTTGTAGTCTTTAATTCTCGGGATTGGATATTAATGTTTTTGTGTGTCTCTTTCGCGTTCTTGAGACTTTGTCCATAGATATCTGTTTGGGTGCTTCAAATCAAAGTTACAGGTATAATGCTTGCAACCTTGGATTGTATTGCAAAAGGTGTCGCCTCAAGCGTAGGGCTAGGTATCGCGTAGCAAGATAACCGGTAAGACCAGGTCGAATCCATAGAGACCGAATGCACTTAGCGTGATGGTTGACTTGCGGATAAAGGTTTTAGCCTTAAAGCGGCAAACTTGTGATTTGAAGTTTATTTGGTGGGATTCTCTCGACTTCGAGAACGACTCGGAGATTGAAAACAACAAATTAAACTAAGGCAAAGTCTAGGAGTATTTAACGACCATGCCACAGGTTAATCCATCCCCTCTTGATAACCGGCTCGAGGCATCGTTAAATGCCCTCGAACGGAAGATTTAGATTTTAAAACCATTTACTAGAAAAAGTGCTTAACAAAGATTAGAGGTTTTATGGTCATTTTGCAAACGATTGAATTGACATCGCCCAAAGCATCCCACGTGTCAAGTGGTGAAACCCTTGGCTACGTGTGATCAATGGGGTTAACAAACCCAACCTTTGGTACATAAAATTGAAACCCCAAATATTTGATAAACAAGCAATGTATGCTATATGAACGAGATGGATGGATTAAGCCCGGGTCATGGAGTGTTAATCACTCCATGACTAAGCCTATTAAAACTACTCACCCATTACACTAGTAAACAAGTCTAGAAATTCGAAGAAAACTAAAAACATGATTTATAACTCTAAAAACTAATTTTTAATTCTAATCCTAGGTTTGCCTACAACATTAACACTTGAGAAAATTACAAACAACAACTACTTACTTGATTTTTCAAAGGAAATAACTAGAAAAACATGAAAATGAAATAACCGATAAAAACGGAAACAAACTAGATTTATATAAAGATCAAAGTACGTACTACAACATTAAAGAAGATGATTTACCTTGAATCTAAGTGGAAAAGCATGAAAATCTAGAGAGAAGGGAGAGCTAAAACTAAGGGAAATGAAGGGAGGTAGAGAGAGAAGGTGAAAATAAGAGCTAACCCTAAAAATATGAGGTTGGAGACCTTTTATAGGCCCCAAAAGTCGTGCTAAGTTATTACAAAAATGCCATTGGATATTTCTAGATCGGGCTCAAAAAGTGCAAAAAAGTGCAGTCAGTACCGGTAGGCACAAAAGTGATGTACCGATACTGAAACTCACTGTATTTTGGCTTCCTCTGGCTACCTGTAGGCACAAAAGTGCTCTACCAGTACTGACTGGAAAAATGGAGGATTTCCTTCGTCTTGATCCCTTGACCTTCCGGCTTGTCATCGTGACCTCTAGACTTCCCGAGTCTTGTTCAATGCTTCATTCCTTGACTCCCGGGACTCGGTGGCAGGGTGCCATGTGGCCTCCGGTGCTCGGGCACGCCTTGGTTAAACCATGGTGTCAAAACACACCTTATTCTCGCCTTTTACCTGAAACTAACAAAAAGAAACTTCGCGCAAAATCAATTGTATAAAGCAACAAAATGCGCGTGCGTGTGATCGAAATGAGCGAGATAAGCCCCATTATTTACACTTTTGGGGGCTTATCATATAACTGGTTCTTTGTATTCTCTCCTGTTCATAGTGAATCCTCTCTCACTCTTCGCTCGGGATGTACCTCTAGAACTTCGTGCTTGGGGAGGAACCACGTAAATCTTCGTGTCCTTGATTTTTGCTTGTTGGTTTGTTTTTCTCTCTTACTTCGTGACCTGCCATTACAAACTGGCATCAGAGTTTAGGGTTTTAATCCAAGGCTTTTTTTTTTCCACTGTGTGTTTTGTTTTGGGTGATTGTGTCAATTGTAATATGGCGGTTTGATATGAAGTTAAGAATTTTTGTTGGAGGAGCAGATAATGTGCTTCAAGAGGTTGAGGAGGAGACTACGGTTGTATTTGAAACAGCGCCTTTATGTGTTTCGTATGTAGGAGATATGCCCATTAAAGACTATTTTGAAGAGTTAAATCAGATTATTTTGTTTATACTCCTTTTGGATACTGTTATGAATGCTGTTTGGAGTGCTTTATGTTGGGTATTGCCATGGAGATTTTGGTCCATTATTAATCCGGTTTCAACTCAGTTTTGGCATCTACAGGCTTCGCATATTAACTCTATGGGGATTTTGAGCAAGTCTTCTATTGCATCAGTAATGGATGTGTTTGGTGGACGGTACCTGTTTGAAGACTGTTACTAAGTTGGTCCATTGAACTCCGTGGTGGAGTTCGGTGTTTAGCTCCGTGTGGAGCTTGAGCAAAACTTCGTTTGCATCTTTGAGGGGTGTATTGGGTGCGAGGTGCCCGATTGAATACAAAGGCTCAATTTGGAGGCATGTGCGACTGGGTTTCCCGAGTCACGTTTGTAAGGTCAAGCAGTTGTGCTTGAGCCTTGTTCGTTCTTGTCATTGGTGATCACCCTGTGGGGGGCTATCCCGTGAGGGGTGTTTAGAGAATTAGAGTGGTGTGGCGAGATGATTGCTCTATGGTGTTGAGTTCAATGGAATTCAAGTCAAGGTGGAGAATTGTTGAAATTATGCCTTGAATTTTAGACGTTTGAAGAAAGGTGCAGTATATGTTGTGAGCCGTTTGAGTTTCAGACCGTGGGGTTGCAATATGGAATTCTGCATTTCCATTACACTAAGCTTACGCGTTTTGATGCGGCTGCGCGTTTTTTAGGCCTCTTTTGACCTAGTTTCTGTACTTTCTTATAAATAGGGGTCTTATGGCTTCCTAGGATTTTGTCCCTTCTTTGTAGTCTTTAATTCTTGGGATTGGATAGTAGGGTTTTTTGTGTTTCTTTCGTGTTCTTGAGATTTTGTCTCTAGATATCTGTTTGGGTGCTTCAAATCAAAGTTACGAGTAGAGCTGGTTCTTTGTATTCTCTCCCTTTCATAGTGAATCATCTCTCGCTCTTCGCCTGTGAATGTACCTCTAGAGATTCGTACTTAGGGGGAAACCACGTAAATCTTTGTGTCCTTGTTTTCGCTTGTTGGTTTGTTTTTCTCTCTTACTTCGTGGCCTGTAATAACGACAAGTGTCTTTTGTATTTTATAATTTTATTCAATATTTTTTCGCGTTGTTTGATTTGCGTCAAACTTTTGTGAATTATTGATTCGTCTCGATGTGAGAAATCAGAGAAGTAAAAAAATTACGCGAATTACCCTTTTTTTGGGAAAATATGAAAGAAAAATATGGTTAAAGGCAGTCTAACTGTCCTTTTCATAGTTTCAGGTGGATATTTCCAAAAAAAAATTGGGTAGTCTTATAGTCTTTTATTTTTTTGATTTCTCATGTTGAGATGAATCAGTAATCCTCAAAATTAAAAACGCGAAAGAAAATTGAACAAAGACCAAATTGACTTGAAAAGCAAACCCCTCAACATTTCTAACTTTCTTATTCCTTTACTACCTGTTGAACAAAGACCAAATTGTCTTGAAAAGCCAAGTCTCAACCACATGTTTAGTCTTCGATCTTTAATATAAATATCACCTCTCTCTCGAAGATGAAAATATAGCACAACAATGAACTTGCTAGGCATGCTTTGTGGTTGTTTAGCTTTTGAATTGCTGGTCCATGGACAAGCCCAATCAGGTCTCTCTCTCTCTCTCTCTCTCTCTCTCTCTCTCTCTCTCTCTCTCTCACACACACACACACACACACACACCCCCACCCCCACACCCACACCCACACCCACACCCACACCTCATGGAGCTCTATGTTGTGCATTGCAGTCAAATAAAAGCAAGCCCGTCAACATTTCTAACTTTCTTATTCCTTTACTACCTGTTGGAATTACGAATGAACAACTCTGTTTTCAGTGCACTAATTTCAAATCCCATATAATTTTTTATATTGTTTTCCAGAAATTTAGTACACTCTTCTTTATCCTTTAATGTTTGCAAAAAAGATACGCGTATGCACGTCCGGGTACGTATAGTGCACGGGCAGTGCATCTCGACAGTCCAAAAGTGTTTTCTACGGTCCGGATTTTAAAGACTCTTTTACCGGTAATAGAGCTCTATTACCGGTAAAAGAGTCTTTAAAATCGGGATCGTTGATTTGTTGGCATGGACGGTCCGGATTTGTTCGTGCGCGGTGCGTACGCAACCAATCCGTACGCATCGCCGGATTGTTTCTTTTGAGTTTCAACTTTCTAATGAGAAACATACCGTTGAAACTTGAATTCAAATTATAAAAGAATCATTTCCATCATTATCCATTGTCTAACTCCTTCCGAACCAAGTTCAAGAAAACAAGGTTTTAAATTCATCACCCACACCTAATTATAAGAATTATCCTGCGAAACTAATTCTGAAGTCTACAACAAAATATTACACCGTACTTCACGAGTTAGGAACTGGTTTTCCACGTTTGGAACGGAAATGACACAAGACAAGAAGAAAAAAAAAAAAAGATGCAGGGATTTCGGGACTAGAAGTAGGTTCTATAACAAAGATTTTTGTTTTTGTTTTTGTGTGTGTGTGTGGCACGTCCCTTTAAATCCTGTCCATCCGGACGGTCGAAGCTGCCAGCAGGAATCCTGAAGTTCTGTACTTTCTGTCTGGATAGGGCTCAAGGTCGTCCGGACGGTCATGGCGGATAGCAGCGCTATTTAATTCTGTTATGTTCAGTTTCTAGGTGATTTTGAAAAGAAAAGTTTTTTTTTTTTTTTGAAAAGTTTTCTAGGGTCATTTAATCTAAGCTTAATTTAGAGAGAGAAACCCAGAGATGCATTGAGACGTGTCTAGAGCTTATAATCTTTATTGATTACAGCAGATTGATTGATTTGTCCATTCATCTGAGGATTAGATATCACAACTTATGTACCAAACCACGTAAATCTCTTGTGTACTAGGTCTCTTGCTTTCCTTAAGTTCTTTCTATTTTTTATTTTTATTGTTCTAGTTTCTAGATCGATTGTTATTGCTAGAATCCCTGTATCTTCGTCTACATCGCACTAACATTTTTTTATCCAATGAAGTTTGAACTCTATTTTGTAAATGGAATAATTTTCAGGCTTCAGAAGTATTGATTGCGGAATTCTTGAGGGTTCAGACTACACGGATGAAGTAACAAAAATATCTTACACTTCTGATGCGGACTACGTAGATACCGGGACAAATTACAACATCTCTCCAGAATATAAGCCAGGCACACGGCAGCTGTCTAACTTGAGAAGTTTTCCCGAAGGAAAAAAGAATTGTTACACCATTAAACCAGAACAAGCTAATGGTAACAAGTACTTGATCAGAGCAATTTTTAAGTATGGTAACTATGACTCCAAGGATGATCCACCAAAATTTGATCTCTACCTTGATGGGGATTATTGGACTACAATAAAGATTGGGGATGCATCAGATTATATATTCGCAGAAATCATACATGTTCCTGCAACTGCTTATATCCATGTCTGCCTTGTGAACACCAGCTCTGGAACACCCTTTATATCAGCACTTGAACTAAGGCAGTTGGATTATTCCACATACCAACCTAACCGAACCAAGTCTGGATCACTGAAACTCTACAATCG
The DNA here is from genome assembly GCA_016920895.1 of Vaccinium myrtillus. NCBI lineage: Eukaryota > Viridiplantae > Streptophyta > Magnoliopsida > Ericales > Ericaceae > Vaccinium > Vaccinium myrtillus. The sequence goes on from CM029278.1 coordinate 2,813,833, forward strand.
GATCGATGTCGGGTCAACTACAAACGACAGCGTCAGGTACGAACTGGCACGAAAGCAGGGTTTGTAGTGAGCAAACTCACTACAGCATGTAATGAGTGAATCTGGGCCGTCCAAAGTGTTTTGGACGGTCTGAATTTTAAACAAACTATTCGTGCAAAAAGTTAAACTGTTTGCGCGAATAGTTTATTTAAAATCTGGACCATCCTAAATAAGATAGACGGCTCTCAAACTCACTACACACCTACAGTGAGTTGCTCACTATAGGCCCCCTTGGTTCCGGCTGGCACCTATATTCATTACTCTAACTTTGGATTGGAATGGTTTTTGTCGTATCAAAAAGAAAGAATGAAATTAGAAATTTATCGAATAAAGTACATTAATATTTTTTTTAAAGGGACTAACATTTCGGGATAGCTCAAAATAAAAAAAAAATCTTGAATGTAACATTCTAGAACAGAGAGGATTTGTGTCTTCTTTTTAGTATTTTATAGTACTCCCTCGGTCCAGATTTGTTAGTCCATTATAGGAGTTCGTGTCACTTTTCAAATGATGATATTTTATAATTAATTATAATGTTTTATGTAATTTTAAAAACATTGTCTTATTGAACTAATTCAGATTTATCAAACAAGATCTATGTTGGACATATAATTACTTACTCCCTCTTTTCAATTTTAAATATCCACCTTTCTATTCTGGGATGTCCCAAAATAAGTATCCACTTTCTATAAATAACCATTAAAACATACCAAACTTTCAATTTTACACCTAAAAGGTACTCTTTCATTCATAATTGATTTGACAGTATTTGATATTCATATTTTTCTTAAATTGATAATATCTTTGAACATATAGGAGTAATATTTTTCATGATTTTGAAAACTTTGCATAATAGAATTAATTGAAATCTAGCAAACAAGATCCATATTACATATTTTTTGAGATTTATAGTGGGATATAAACAATTTAAAATACATTTAATTGACTTCACAGTTTTTAAGGTTACTTTTAGAAATTTAGAGCTCAAATTTTGACTTCTTAAAAAGCTCGATTTTCCGTAGATGACATTTAAAATTGGGACGGAGAGAGTACAATTTAAACGATTATACTTTCAATTGATGAAAAAAGTTAAAAAAATTTCTTTTAAAAGACCAACAATGATACATATATAGGTGTAGGTGTAGGCACCTGGATTAGATGAGCAAGTCCAGGCACCTGGACTAGGTGTAGGCACCTGGATTAGATGAGTCCAGGCACCTAGATTATGTATAGGCACCTGGATCAGGCACCTAGATTAGGTATAGGCACCTGGATTAGGTGAGTCCAGACACCTGGATTAGGTGAATCCAGGCGCCAGGATTAGATGCAGGCACCTGGATTAGGTGAATCCAGGTGCCTGGAATAGGTGTGGGCGCCCAGAATGATGAAATCCAGGCGCCTAGAAAGCAATGCAAACTGATTTCTTTTGTGATTTTTTCAACCCTCCCAGGCCTCAAACTGATATTAATGATCAGAAAAGGCTGGGTGGTGTCCCCTCAGGGCCCTGTTGAGCAAATTTAGTAGATAAACTACCTTGAGGCTTGATCAATGAACTTGGGTTTGGTTTTTGGAGGACTTTTAGTAGTTGAATGGACTAGATTTTTGTTACTGGAAGTGTACCAAACTGATTGTAGGTGGTTTGATTGAGGGGTTTTATTGTGGATGTTGAAAAACGGGTAGAATCAAGTGAGTATGTGGAGCTAGGATGGGAGAAAATTGGGTTTTGATGGTTGAAAGTGAGAGGATTAGAGAGGTGTCAACTGGAATGGGATTTCTGGGTGTATTTCAGCACCATGACAGCAATGAGAGGGTGTGGAGAGTTGATCCTCCAAAATGGAGGAGAGGAGGGGGTATATATAGGCTAAAATAGGTTCAAAAGGGCCAAGAATAGCACCAGGGGGTAAGGTTAGGGGATCACCAGGTTTCATCATCATCTCCCTCGCTCCCTCCCTCCAAAAATCCTCTTCAAAATGATCCTTTCGCCTATTTCACCTTTGGATGCAAGTATCTGGAGTGAATTCGGGCGCTTGGGCCCGAATTGGGAATCCAAGCGCCTGGATTGAGTCTGGGCGCCTGGAATTGGGAATCCAAGCGTCTGGACTTGGAGAATGCACAAGATTCCAAACTTTGCGGGGCCGCTCCGGGTGTTACCGAACTCCGTTTCGCTCATGGTTTGAAGCGTTGTAAAGCTTATCAAGTCTACCTTCTAACCCAAGTGTTTTAAATCCAAGATAATTTGTACATCCAAATGTGTGACCAATTTACCCTCAGAAGATCGGGAAACAAGTCGTTTTGGTGATACGCGCGCATCTCCCTCATTTCAAAATGGATTGGGACGAATTATATATCAATAACGAGGGTTTTGAATGTACTAGAAGGTGGTATAGGCTCGGGTTTATTTTGGAGAGGTTTTGGAGGGGTTTTCAAGTTCACAATCAAGCTTCGCATGCTCTTATGGGGCATTTTTATCATCGGGGATGCTTGAGAGGTTTTCTGGGGCAAAATCTGGGGGTGTCTACACTATAATACCACTTGTTAGAATAATCACCACACGAACACAACAGAATACGTAAACAGTAAATGAATCAACATATGAATTTACGTGGTTCCCCAAGATCGGGTACCGCCACGGGAGCGAGAGTGAGTCTGTATTATTCTGATCAAAATCGGCTAGGGTTTTTACAATAGAGAGTATATATAGCCTTACTTTATTAATGAAAATCAAAGTCAATCTTAATCATTGGTTTAGGGAAAATTGAATCTGGAGAATGACAAGTAGTGGCTAGTTTATGCGATACGGTTCTTGGATGTCCCACACTGTAATTCGGGATTGAGTCCCATTTTTCCCTTCCTATATAATAGATTAAGAATGACGAATGATAAAAAAAAAGAAAAAGAAAAGAAAAGAAAAGAAAAGAAAAGAAAAGAAAGAATCTGGAGAATTGGATTTAAATTTTATTTCCAACATTGAACTTCTGATTATGCAGATGTGAATATGAATCATATAAAAAAAAATGCAAATTATAGTGGGCCTACCATTTCGCTAGTACTCATTAAAAGGAATTTGTCACTTTCAGGTATCCTCAGGATGTGTATGATCGGTTTTGGTTATCAGATAGGAGGGAGGAGTTTACTAAACCCAGTTGGGAACCGATCCAGGCATCGGATAAAAGCAGCGGTAATTTGAGCTCCACCACCAAATACAAACCCCCGTCCTCGGTCATGGCCACTGCCGTTAGACCTGTTAATGGAAGCAAGTCGCTGAACTTCTCGTTTGATCTAGATGATTGGAATCAGCAGCTCCATGTGTACATGCATTTTGTTGAGATTGAAACAGTTAAAGATTACAGAGGTTTCGATATCTTTTTGAATGATAAGATCTGGTATCTGGATAAAGTTCTTGACAGTGCAACCGTCATCTATACCAACGTTCCTGCGACCGAAGTTGGGCAGTTGAATTTCTCTATCCGTGCTACCGAAAACTCCACTCTTCCCCCGATTCTCAATGCCATTGAGGTTTATGAGTTCGTAGAGTTACAACAATCTCCAACTAACCAAAGTGAAGGTGAGGTTAATTTATTGTTATTCATATTTTATGAAATACACCATCAATCTGCCTTTTCAACTTCTCTACCACTTTTTGGGTGGACTTTAGCCTGCAGACAGGGCCGGCCCAGGGGTAAGCCCCGCAAGCCGCCGGGCATGAGCAACCCCCGGGCTGGGGCAACAAAATTTTTTTTTCTTCCTGAAAGTAAGATATAAATTTAAAATAGTTTCCTCATAGAACACAATGTTGATGCTTGGTTCGGTGGCAATCGGATGATGCCCCTCACAAGTGAACGCAGGTTCGACTCCCCACATGTTCTTATTTCTTAACATTTTTGGCTTTGGCCTTTTTCCTTTATTTCTCCATTTTTAATAGTTTTGGCTCTTTTGGTTTTTCTTTCGGTCCATTATATTTCAAAAATCACATTACTAAATTACTTTTGTTAGAAATTTGCATTTAACAAGTGTACCATTAAATTTTGATTAAAAAAATTGTCCCCATGGTGGGATTTCAAAAAAAAAAAAAAAAAAATCGACCGGGTTTATTATTATTTTTCACACATGTTCAACTATGAAGCAAACATTATTTATTGTTTTTTTTAAAGAACTCTTACAATCATATCTTTTTAAGTTTGTCTAAGTTCAAATTTATAAAAAATTTACTTTCGTTCTAGGCCTGTCAATGGACCGGAATGGATTCAAATCTGATCCAAATTAAAACAATGCACGGAGAAGTTGGTTTCTTCTTCTTTTTTTTTGGGTACTTCTTTGGTTTCTTTTAATTGGAATCATAAAACACTATAATTGTGGTTACATTTTGATATAATTCAAGTGAAATGGACAATGTAACCATGATTTTTTTTTTTACTTTTATATCTTTTTATTTTGTATGACTATAGTAAGTGGGCAACCAAGCCTGCGGTCGGGCTTGGGCAACCTAAACATCGAGGCCGGCCCTGCCTGCAGAACGGGTATGGTATGATTGGTATCAGATAGACTTTGGCTCCACACAAGGGACCAAGCTCGGACATCCTTCTAATGAGGAGAGAGAATTGATCGGAGCTATTAGATCTCAGAATTTACTGCCCGAATTTCCTTGGTGCAAACCCACCATTCACGGAGGGGCCGTGAATAAGTATATCTCTAATAATATACTCTTGCTCCAAAAAAAAAAGAAAAAAGAAAGAGATGTTGCCCAAGCCCAACCTAAGGGCTTGCTGGGCTTAACCCTAGGCCGACCGGCCCTCCCCATGATAATGATCAAGCCCGTTCATATTTATCTTGTAAATAAGTATGTCACATCGGACATCGATAGCTATGTCAACAATTCAAATAGCAGTTTACATTTGTGTAAGATACCTTGGGGAGCTTAACACTTTTGATGAGAGCTTAGAACATGCGGGCACAAAAAGTAGAGTTTGGAGGAGCAAGGAAAGACAGGTATGGAAGAGAGCTGAATCCTTTTGATGAGAGGTTCAGGACATATGAGATTTCTATGATGATCTTTGATAGTGGGATTGGAACCTTGTAAAATTGTTTTTGTTTCTCTACTGTTGTCATCTTCATAGTTATTGCAATTCGAACTAGTTCTTACCATTTTTGTGTCAAAACGGTAACAATGACTTCCCTTTACTTCTGGATACGCTAGTTGATGCCATCAGGAATATCAAATCGGCATACAGGGTGGAGAAGAACTGGCAAGGAGATCCATGTGTCCCAAGAATTTACTCATGGGATGGACTTCAATGCAAATATGATGGCAATTCTACTAGAATAATCTCACTGTGAGTTTCTGCATTGGAAAAAATCTTGATTATGTTATTGCTATTATTCTTTTGATTCTTGACAAATCTTATGCCAACTTATAAATTAGGAACCTCTCATCGAGCTCATTATCTGGCAACATGAATATTTCCTTCTCTGGTCTCAAATCCTTAGAGTCGTTGTAAGTGTAACTACTTGGTAGAAGAACTTGCTGCTTTGTTGAATGTGGTTTACTTTCTTCTGAGTTTATTTTGTATACCCTTAAGTAACTGATGATTGTCTCTTAATCTTACAGAGATTTGTCGAACAACAATTTAATTGGACAAGTGCCTGATTTTCTTAGCCAACTTCCTTTCTTGAAGACTTTGTAAGTCTATGGATCAGTTTCCTTTTCTTTCCATACCAATGCAAATTCATTGGTTTTTGACAAGGTACAAACTGACTGGAATCGACGTGCCTTTTTGCAGAAACTTGTCGAACAACAATTTAACTGGACAAGTGCCTGATTTTCTTGGCCAACTTCCTTTCTTGAAGACTTTGTAAGTCTATGGAACAATTTTCTTTTCTTTCCATACCAATGCAAATTCATTGGTTTCTGACAAGGTACAAATTGACTGGAATCGACGTGCCTTCTGCAGAAATTTGTCGCAGAATAATTTCACAGGTTCAGTTCCATCAGCACTCATCGAAAAATCAAAAAATGGATCCCTTACACTGAGGTTAGTTTTGTTTTTAGTGTTTCAAATGGATCCAAAGGAAAACCATATTTCAAGAAGCATTGGAAGTATGATGGGTAGAACATTCATCTAAATGCGTAAGTTACTTAAGATGGTGTAAAGTCAATTATCCATGTATATAAAATCTACAAATGCAGAAGAAATAGTTTTATCCATTGAGCTGCAATGAAACAAAATAGTAACCTTCCACTTCCCTTTCATTCTTTTACTTATCTCATGTTTATGTCCTAGATTATTGGAAATAAGTCAAAGATAACGACACCTGATATTTATACATATGTATCCAAATAGTGTGGAAGGGAATCTACATCTTTTCCAGGACAAAAATTTATCCAAATGCCAGGCAGACTCGTGTGCTAAGAAGAAAGATTATGTCGTACCCGTGATTGCATCTATTGCTTCATTTCTAGTCATCGTGATCGTGATTCTTGCCATCTGGTGGAGTTTGAAACGAAAGAAACAGCGAGGTACTTATCTGTTGATGATTGAATTTAAAATGGCAAATTCCATTGAAATTATTTTGGCATCGTGTATGCTTATACGTGAAATGTGTTATGATCTTCGTTATCAGAGGACATTGTAAAGTCCAACGTTGAAGATGAAATGGTGGAGGAGAAGAATAGACATTTTACTTATTCTGAGCTTATGACCATCACTAACAATTTTCAAAAAGTACTTGGTAAAGGAGCGTCTGCATCAGTTTATGCTGGGCATTTGACTGACGGCACTCAAGTTGCAGTGAAGATGCTTTCCGTGCTGTCAGCTCAAGAGTCTAGGAATTTTCGAACAGAGGCAAGTATCAAGTACCCGTTTCCAACTTATTATTTAACTTCGATGCTGGTGTCAAACCGCATCATTGCAATAATGTGACGTGCATTGGAAAATACAGGCTCAGTTGTTGACAAAAATCCATCACCGAAACTTGGTTTCTATAATTGGATTCTGCAACGATGGCGCACACATGGGATTGATTTACGAATACATGGCTAATGGAACCATACGAGAACATTTATCAGGTATGAATTATATTAAGTTTTGTGTTCATCTTAATTTCATGACCATAATTTAGAGTAACCACCAAGAAGCAAGGGTACTGATCGATAAGACAAGTGACAAGGACACAAACATGATATTTGTTCGAAAACTAGATATGATAAATATATGCTTCTGGTTATATGAATTCATCTTGAAAAATATTAGTCCTATCTAAATGGAACAGAAAACACGAATAACATCGATATCAAGGAATAAAAGAGTCAATAAGTGTTCATGGATGGCAGTTTTTTTTTTTTTTTGATCGGCAAAGAAAATTTCATCTCCATAAAGGGCGAAATATGAAATTAGTACAACAGAAAAGGCCCTACATTGAGATAGTCTCGAAGGAACCAAAATCCTCCTACTTCTGGAGCTCGCAGAAACCTAAACTGCCCCTCACCTCTCAATTTTGTAAGAAAAGCAATAAATTCTTGTTGGCAAGAAGCCAACAAGACACCCAATGGGTCGAAGCCCAAAAATACATAATGGGCCAAATTCCAACCAAAACAAAGAAACCTATTGGGCCAAGCCCACCCCAACATGAAACCCTAAGCAGCAGCCCCAGAACCACCTAGCACCTCCTGTTGCTGCCGCCGCCGCGGAGACACCACTGACCCCGCAGGATCCTCCCACCACAGCACCACCACACAGCCACACCAAAACCCACCCACCATCCCAACCAAAACCCAGCAGCCACCGCCTCCCGGAAACCCCAAACACCAGCCCCATCCATCACTAGCCCTTAGGTCCCGAAACCGGCACCATCCATCAATGAAGCCGGCGTGAGAGACGAAAGATCCGACATGCCGTTAGGCGAACACAACTGCTCCCAACAAAGCAGCCATGGCACCTGCCCTAACATTTTAAATTGGGCCTCAAGTGTTCCCAGAGTGCGCGACTAGAATATTGTAGAAAAGTGTAGGATGCATATACATATTTGGACATGTCCGGACCGTGTCCAACATGTTTTGGTCTCCCATGCCTGTCAAAAAAACATACGTTGTCTCTCTCCTTATTAGGAACCGCTAATGAGATTGATGGTGAAAAAAGCTTCAAAAGATATTCTATTATGGCTAATTTTTCTTCAATAGAATAGGTAGTATGCCAGTCTAGAATATCCTATCCTTTAATTTTGACATTTTGCATGCTTAACAACAGGGGTGGCTTAAGTATTAGTTGAGCGGGTTCAAGCAAACCCCCTGGGTTCAAAAAATGCACTAAATATTTGTATCTTTTTATTGTATAAGTCAAAATTTCTTTACTATTGTTTGCGCTGGGTTGTTAATTCGTAGTCAGAGTAAATGAAAATTTACTTAAATTTGTGAACAAGTAGATAGTATAGCTCAACTAAGCCAAATAAATCAGGTCCAATAAATTTATAAGTAAATAAAATATTATTTAACATAGAGTTTTGCATTACCAATATTTTCCCTACAATTTTGTCACTATTGAACTAAAATTCTGGAGCCGCCCCTACTTAACAAGTTTTCACCTTAATATCCAGTTTAACTTCAATGGCGATTTCTTTATCTTTTACAGGGAGAAAGGCAAATATCTTGAGTTGGGGGGAGAGACTACGAATCGCCAGTGATGCAGCACAAGGTGGGGAAACTCATGCTCTTATACTTTAGCATTTTGTGTTCGAGTTTCCTTATTCTGATTCCCTTTAAGCTAACACATTACGTTATTGAATTTGCAGGATTGGAATACTTGCATGATGGATGCAAACCGCCAATAATTCACAGAGACATCAAGACTGTTAACATACTGTTGGCTGAAGACATGCAAGCAAAGATTGCTGATTTTGGAATATCAAGATTAATGCCTCTTGATGGCGGGACTCCAGTCTCAACTGCAGTAGCTGGCACACCAGGCTACATGGACCCTGAGTAAGTATATTCGTTTTCCTTCTAAATAACATATATGCCTCTTTTTGAACCAGGTGATATCCATGCTATTTTGCGGCCCTATTGGACCACGATCTTTACTTTATCTTTTGTGCTCAGTAAACCTTGTTTCGTAGATGTTTAAATGGGTTGCAAGTTGGTGATATGTTGCTTTGATTCTTGTTACTCAGTGAGATTCTTGTTCAAAGAGAAAGGACCCGGCTTCATGCAGTTCAAACCCAGACTGCAGGAAGTAGTTGCATCTTGACCGTGGATCTTGGCCATCAAAGTCCAGATTATTTTAAAATTCTACTATTATTTGATCGGAGTCTCTTAACAAATCTGGATTCTAAACCATTAAAAACACTTTTGAACTGCCAAGATTGCGTGGACGGCTCTTTGCAGTCCAAACCCAGACTGCAGAGAAGCCAAGTTCCAGAGAAACTTTCTGTGGATACTTTCAACATTTTAAGAAGAATCTCAACGGGTGGTATTGAATTTTAAACAACAATAACACAGTTATAGCATTGACTTTTTAGCAACTGAAGGTTATAAATGTATATATCATGCTTGGTGTAGGTATCAAGTATCCAATGAGCTGAATGAGAAAAGTGACGTTTACAGCTTTGGAATTGTGCTATTGGAATTAATCACAGGGAAACCTCCAGTCCTAAGAACGTCCCATGAAAAAACTCATTTAGTCAAATGGGTTATGCCTATGGTTGAGAGAGCTGAAATCAAGGAAATCGTGGATTCAAGGTTAAATGGTGATTTCGACACCAACTCCGCTTGGAAGGTTGTGGAAATAGCAATGGCATGTGTGGAACAAAATTCCATTCGAAGGACGGCGATGAGACAAGTTGTGGCAGAGTTAAGAGAGTGTGTGGAGATGGAGATAGACCGCGTTAAGGTTCGGGGGGAGAATGAAGCGTACAATTCTGCATCCGGCAGTTTATTTTATGTTTCACTTGGAAGTTCGGTTTTTGGTCCTTCTGCAACGTAGATTAAGAGTAGTCTGTGAATTTGTGTTAGAGAATGTGAGGTTCCAAATGGATAGTTTGTCTGTAAACTAATGTTGGATGTGTTTCTATTTCGGACTTGTAATCTGCATGTTTGGCTGATACTAATAAATAAAGCCATGTTCGACTGTTCATGTTATAAATATGTGATCAACAGTCTTTTGTAATGCTGTTAAAAAAAATTTAAAAAAAAAAAAAAAAGTCTTTTGTAGTACTACTACATTTATCCTCCACCCTTTATCTCAGTATTTATTCCTTTTTGGGAAAAATTCACAATGCTCCCCAAACTTTGACCTCAATATAAAAATACTCCCAATCTTTCATTTTTATCATCCGTACTCCCAAACTTCAATTCCGTCATAAAAAATACTCCCATCGTCTGCATCCATTTGGCAACTAACAGGATTTGCTGAGTTGGAGCTTAACGGATCTCAAAAATGGATCTCAAAAACCATTAAGTGGCCTAAAACGACGTCGTTTTGGGCCTTTCTTTACAAACTTTGTTTAAAAATGTTTTTCAACTTTATTTTCAACAATTTTTTTTCAATGTTGAAAATAAAGTTTAAAAATATTTTTTTAATTTTTTTTAAAAATTTGTTTTATAAACTTTGTTTTCAACAAATTTTTTCAAAAAACTGTTTTTTCAAAAAAAAATTAAAACAGTTTTATTGAAAAATTGCTTTCAAACTTTATTTTGAATTTTTTTTTTCTTAACACTTAGAAATATTTTTTGAATTCAAAAAAATTTCTTTTTGAAAATATTTTTACAAAAATGTTTTAGGGTTTGAAAAAATATAGCTTGAAATAAGTTTGTCAAAATTTCTTTTTTTGAATTCAAAAAAATTTCCAAGTGTGTTAAGAAAAAAAATTTGAAAAAAAAGTTTGAAAGCAATTTTTCAATAAAACTGTTTTAATTTTTTTTGAAAAAACAGTTTTTTGAAAAACATTTGTTGAAAATAAAGTTTAAAAAATAATTTTTTTAAAAAAATTTAAAAAATTTAAAAATGTTTAAACTTTATTTTCAACAAATGTTTTTCAAACACATTTTTTTAATTTTTTGAAAAAAATTTGGTGAAATTAAAGTTGAAAAACATTTTTTAAACAAAGTTTGAAAAAAATGGCCTAAAAAGACGTCGTTTTGGGCCACTTGATGGCTTTTGAGATCCGTTAAGCTCCAACTCAGCAAATCCCATTAGTTGCCAAACGGATGCAGACGGTGGGAGTATTTTTTATGACGGAATTGAAGTTTGGGAGTATTTTTGATATTGGGGTCAAAGTTTGGGGGGCATTTTGAATTTTTCCCTTATTTTTTTTTACAAAAGAGGTGGGTTAGGATAGCCAGCATAGTTGACCCATTGGCATCTACATTCGCATTGGTAATACTAAATTTTTATCTACTTCTAAAACATATCCGACAATCAAGCGTGCTCTTTGGAGAGGAAGCAATGAATTGCCTAGGCTAAAAGCCGTGGGAAAAGGTTAGCATTTAAAGATTTGACTAAAGTCAAAAGTTGATCGTCCAATCCCACAATGATGTGTGGCAAGAATATCCACCGACTCATACAGTCATAGCCCTACTTTTTTGCTCAAATATTGGAAAACCATTTTATGAACGACCATTATTGAAGTTTTACTCAATTTATAATTGGTATTAGAGTGTTTCAATATATAAAGTCTTTTATGACATTCGACGTCGCAATCGAAAGTCTGCATTTAGAGCGGTCGCGAAGAGTAACATTTGTATAACTAAATCTATGAGGGCACTCCGGCCGGACCGGCCCAATAGTGACTATATTCTCATTGATATAGACCATTTGCATGTTTTGGCCTGGAAACTTGTTGGCTTTTAGGCCCTAGCTGCTCTTACGTACGTTTGAACAACTTTGGAATTGGACATGTGATCAAAACCCACTAACATCTTTTTCTGGCATAAGAAAGCTATGTGTACCATCCACTTTGTTGGCACTCTCTCTCCTTTCAAATTACTTAAAATTTTCCAACTTGTTGGTAAGTGATACGTAGGTGATGGGGGCACTGAAGCCAATGATTCCTTCTTCACAACTTGCTCCTACCTAGTCTCTTAATTTCCAATTTTTATAGTGTACATCTTGTAAGCATAACGTGGAAAGGATATTTTTAGCTGGGTTGGATCCAGGGTATAATATCTTTGGATTATATGATCAGCATTACCTAACTTGCATTAATCAATATAGAAGAAGAGTCTGAAAGCCATAACAATATACTATAAGTAATGCTAGATGATCACACTTGGTTATCAAATAATGTGATAATGTATGGTGACTAATTGCGAAAAGTATCGAAATTCTTTATAATCAGTCCGTATGGAATCTCGATTTTGATGATACAAAATAAGTTAATCACGATGTAGATTGCTGGCAAAATTGCCTATTGACTTTTATAAAACACGACTTTTTGTTATCATGAAAGGGCATGGTTACTTTAGCAATGGCAAAATTGTATATCAATAAAGAAAAAAAAATCAAAGATGGACTATGATTTGAATATATATGGACTTCAGGTAAAAATCAAAATAACTTACCATAAACTATAATAAAACGATGTTTGTCACATGGGGTGCATAAAATATCGTTTTGAGTCCCGTGGGGGTGTAACCAAATATAGGAGGGCACTGCATAAAATATCGTTTTGACATTCGACATCCAAAAATATCGTTTTGAGTCCCGTGGGGGTGTTGCCCCTACACCCTCGAGATAAACCACTGCCGAAAGTTGTCTGCACCCCAACAAGCCTCTGCTTTACTTAATAGGGCTCTTCTAGGAAGTCGCAATATCCAATCCAACTTGAGTTATTTGGTAGAAAATGAATTTTAGAGCTTGTCCCACATTGGGTAGTTATAACCTCTAAAACTAGTTTATGATCCTGGGTGGTGTCTCCATTCATTGTCATTTGGTTTTGAGTCGGATGAATTAACATGGTATCAGAGCTAGGCTTTCGAAGGATTTTGGACAAGACTCGATGTCATTGATGGTTAGTTCCCCCTTTGTTTGTCGTTGATGGGTGATAGTTGTCGGATGTGTTGAATCGTTTGTTTACCTCACCACATGCGAGTCAGGAGTTGCATGTGCGGGGGAGTGCATGTTAGAGCTTGTCCCACATTGTGTAGTCATAACCTCTAAAACTAGTATATGATCTTGGGTGGCTTCGCTATTCGTTGCCAATTGGTTTTGAGTTTGATGCTTTAACATGTTATATGCAGCTTCTCGTTTCCTTTGCTTCCCTCTACATGCATAGAATCTTTAATTAGTTTGTATTCTTCTGTAGTTTGTACTTCAGGTCGAGAATGCATGTAATTGTAAATGCTAGTGATGATAATACAGCATTAATATATATGTTTATTTTAATTATTCGATCTGGGGATCTTAATCTCTATTGCATTTTCTCTTGTGACAGGGTCGGGCTTTGTATCATATCTCAAAGGCTTTCACTACTGCAGCCTCAAAGCTAGAGAAGATCGGTTATGGTATGTGAATCTTGAGCATTCCTGTCCTGGTTACTATAAGAAGAGTGTTAAACAGAAGAAGCTGACAATGAGGGTGCATCCTTTGAATCAAAGGCGGGAAAGGAGACAATTGACTTTAAGGAAGTTAAGAGAATAGATCATAATCTTGCTTCATTACAGCGCAAGGTAACTTGTTTAACTAAGTTTTTCCCATGTTTCTATATTGCTGATAGTTGCACACAAGAAGTTGATCAAAGAATGATACAGTAAAGAGAATTTTGATGCTTTGGGATCAACCACACTCTTGTTGCCATTATGATGTAGTAGTAAGTGACTTTTATTGATCCCTCTGCCTCTTGTCTTTAGGATCAAGGCCAGAATATACGATTTATCACAAAGGATTGAAACTTATGTAACACGGACACTTCGTATGAGTCCACGTACCAGTGTCGGACACTGACAAGTACTGTCGACATTCAAATCCGAATTGCCTTTTTTTTTCTCAAACATTTTCGGTGTGGACACTCTGAGGACATTCTAAAAAGTGCTTCGAACACTCGCGGGACATTCGCAAGACACGTTGGGGGTGTTGAACAAAATAGCTAGGACTCTTGTTAGAGCTTAAAAAAGTCTTTACTCTTTGTGTGACTCTTGATTATAGAGACATATAGATAATGAAATGCTTTTTGTTGAAATACTTTTATGAATGAGGTAATGATAAATAAGATTTAAGGTTTACATAGTGTTACATATTTAGGATTAGGAACTTTTTTGTTCATATAACTAACTACATAAATATTATATAAAACTGATGCAGCGCAGCCTGTGGAAACGAAACTGATCGTGCAAGAGGAACACGAACAATAAGATCGACCCGGAGGTACTCCCTCCTTAAACGATCAAAATATGAGTAAAACTCGTTTTCTTTAATTCAATAACAACCAAAGTCTGCCGTAGGGCTTACAAGCATATAAATAAGGTCAAAGAAACCCTAATTAACTTAGGAAACCTTTAAGGCCGCTAATCAACCCTAAATCGGAATAAATACGAAAATTACCAAAAAAGGAAAGTTCTGATTTGACTAATAAATCAGAAACTGGAAAGAATTATAAGGTTGCCAAAACAAACGGCAAATAAAGCAGAGTTTCCTAACAAAAGTTATTAGCGATCTAAATATTACTATAAATGGCAAAATTGGCCTTTTCGGGGCCTAAACAGCGACGAACTCCCGATTCCAATGGACCGTGCGAAATTCAGCCCATTCTGACAATGTCGATTCTTAGGCCTTTTTAGGCCTACGTGGACGCAACCGGTCCATCCACGTTGACGCAACCCGGTCTGCATCATCCTCCCCTGTTTGAAAAGAATTCGCCCTCGAATTGCAATCATCAGAAAATGAACTATCGCCCACAAACGGAATCAGATGCTTGACGTTGAACACATCCGATGTGCGCACGTGGCTAGGCAGATTCAAACGGTACGCATTTGGATTGATCTTCGCAAGGACCTCCAAAGGCCCAATCTTCCTGGCCTTAAGCTTGTTGTATTCCCCTTCCGGAAAGCGATCCTTGGTCAGCACAGCATATACAAAATCGCCCACCTCAAATTCCACCAAACGACGCTTCTTGTCGGCTGCTTCCTTATACTTGGAGGTAGAGACCTCCAACTGCTGTCGGGTAGCCTCATGTACTTCCTTCAAATGTGCCATAAAGTCTTAGGCCTTCCAATGCACACGCTTCAAATCAGGCACCGGAGCGAGATCGACAGGGGACCGCGGATTGCACCCATAGACAATCTGAAATGGAGAACGACCCGTACTCCGATTCACTGAATGATTGTATGCGAACTCAACCTGGGCCAGTTTCAGATCCCATGACCCGAGTTGTTCACCCACCAAACTGCGCAGCATGTTGCCCAAAGAACGATTGACCACCTCAGTTTGGCCATCAGTTTGTGGATGATATGAAGTACTAAAATCGAGCTGTGTGTTTGCCAACCTCCACAAACAACGCCAAAAGTGGCTCAAGAAACGTGTGTCCCTGTCTGAAACAATAGATACAGGCAGCCCATGTAAACGATAAACACTGTCAAAATACAACTGTGCTACCTTAACAGCATCGGTGGTCTTCGTGCAAGGAATAAAGTGAGCCATCTTCGAGAACCTGTCCACCACCACATAAATAGAATCCTTGCCTCGCTGGGTATGAGGAAGACCAAGGACAAAATCCATACTCACATCCGCCCATGGTTGTGTAGGAATAGGTAGAGGCATATAGAGTCCAGCGTTAGTGGCCCCACCCTTAGAAACACAACAGATATGACAAGCTCCCACAAACCGGTAAACATCCCACCTCAAAGTAGTCCAAAAATATGATGCAGCCACCAAAGCAAGGGTCTTATCACGACCCACATGCCCCTCATTATGCAAGTCAGTAATAATTTTGAGCCGCAGACTCGACTCTGGAACACATAATGCATTACCCTTGAATAGATAGCCATCATGAAGGTGAAACACACTCGGTTCACCCTTTGAAATAACATCCAACACATGCGAGAAAAAAGGATCCACAGCCAATAGTTCACGAAAAGAATCGAAACCAAGTACCTCAGTGCGCATGAGAGTCAGCAAGGATGAACGACGACTGAGGGCATCAGCAACTCGATTCAACGTCCCTGCCTTGTGCTTAATCACAAAGGTGAACTGCTGGATATAAGCAGCCCACTTAGCATGTCGATGGGATAGCTTGTCCTGACTATTCAGATGTTTCAGCGCCTCATGATCAGAATACAGCACAAAGTCACTGTGAATGAGGTAGTGGTACCAATGGTGCAAAGCCCGCACAACTGCATAGAACTCCACATCATACGTGATGTAATTCACCTTTCCCCCATTGAGCTTCTCACTGAAGTAAGCAACCGGCTTCGAATTCTGACTAAGAACAGCCCCAATTCCCACCTTCGAGGCATCACAATGTAACTCAAACGGCTGCGAAAAATCTGGAAGGATTAGCACTGGAGCACTAGTTAGCTTCAACTTGATCTCTCTGAAAGCCTCTGTTGCCTCTTCTGTCCATGTAAAACTTCCTCCTTTCATACACTCTGTGATCGGAGCCATAATAGTGCGAAGTGTGGTATGAATCGGCGATAGAACGACGCCAACCCATGAAAGCTCCGAATATCAAACAAAGTCCGTGGCTCGGGCCATTGTTTGATCGCCTCCACCTTTGACTCATCCACAGCAAGTCCATCCTTCGAAATAATGTATCCCAAAAATAGGACTGAGTCAGTCATGAAGGCACACTTCTTCAGACCCCCAAACAGCTTCTCCCTTCGCAGGACTTCCAGAACTTCTCTTAAAAGCTGCATATGTAAATCCGGCGTGGCACTATAAATCAAAATATCATCGAAATATACTACAACAGACTTACCAATAAACGGTCGCAGCGCTTGGTTCATCACACGCATGAAAGTACTAGGCGCATTTGACAAACCAAATGGCATAACCAGCCATTCATACAAACCCTCACGAGTCTTAAAGGCAGTCTTCCACTCATCCCCCGGTCTGATCCGAATCTGATGATAGCCACTCCTTAAGTCCAGTTTGCTGAACACCTTGGCCCCTGATAATTGATCCAACAAATCATCTAAACGAGGAATGGGAAATCGGTATCTCACAGTGATTTTATTGATAGCCCGGCTGTCCACGCACATCCTCCATGATCCATCCTTCTTTGGAGTTAATAAAGCCGGAACTGCACAAGGACTGAGGCTCTCTTGAATGAAACCCTTGGACAACAACTCTTCCACCTGTCTACGCAACTCCTCATGCTCCTTCGGACTCATCCGGTAATGGGCTCGGTTCGGCAAGTTAGCATCGGGCACCAAATCAATTTGGTGTTGAATGTCACGTAGCGGTGGCAATCCCTCCAGTAACTCCTTTGGAAAAACATCCCCAAATTTCGACAAAAGGGGCTGAATAATAGCCGGAATTGCAGCCTCGGATTGATCCTGCCCAATATCCTTCCTAACCAGAACATAAGCAGTCCCAGATTCAGCGATCTCCTCTTCCATCTGAGCTCTTGCTAATAGATTAGGACCCACAGAGGCTGACTCCCTGGAAGGTAACAATTTGATCTTTGTACCACCGTAAATTAAACTGTAAGTGTTAGACCCTCCGTCATGCGCGACCTTACGATCATACTGCCACAGACGCCCCAAAAGCAGATGACAAGCATCCATAGCCACAACATCACACCATGCACTATCCTTATATTTAGAAGCCATTGAAAAAGAAACTAAACAGCGCTTAGAAACTTTTACCTCATTACCTTTCTTCAACCAACTCAATTTGTAAGGGTTGGGATGCGCCTCTGTCTTCAAGTTCAATTTTTGCACTGCCTCTTCTGACACCACGTTCTCACAACTGCCCGAATCAATCACATAGCGGCAAACTTTGCCACCAATTATGCAAGTGGACTGGAATATGTTGTTGCGCAACCACGACTCTCCTTCAGATTCTCGGGGCGCATAACACACCCTTCGAACCACCAGCAGTGGCGACCCTGTGTCACCTAGACATTCTATCTCCTCCATCTCCCCGTTATTGTCATCGTATATAACATCCTGGCCATAATCCTCAGTTGCATCCTGAACAATCCCCTTTTGATCTATGAACAAGGCCTTTCCTGGACGATCTCCTTTCCTGCAGTCCGACATGCGATGACCTGGCTCGCCGCACTTAAAGCATTTAAAGCCAGCAGTCGCCGTTCTGTTAGCTGCTGGCACTGCGGGTTGAGGAATAACTGCACGTACAGGTGGTGCAGCCCCCGCAGTTGTTCGAACAACACTGTTCCAATTACCCGTTGGCCTTCTATTGAACCGTTTTTCAAACACTAAAGCCCTCTGATGGGCATCCGAAACAGAACACAAATCATACATCATTAACTCATCTTGAATCTGTTGACGTAAACCACCAACATATCTTGCAGTCTGCTGCTCCGTAGACTCTGCTAAATCGTTTCTGGCCATAAGTTGATAGAACTCTTCGGTGTAATCATCGACAGAACGCGTGTTTTGGCGAAGATTCTGCAATCTCTGATACATGATACGGGTATAGTTATGGGGAAGGAACTCCACCCGCATCTTCTTCTTCAACTTTTCCCAATCAGTAATCTTGGACTTCCCGTTCCGATTCCTACTGATTTTCAGTTGCTGCCACCACGCAGAAGCTCTACCCCTGAATCTGGTTGCCACAAGAGGAACCCTCCTATCCACAGGAACCCCTTTGAAATCCATGATTTCGTCTATAGCGTTCAGCCAGTCCAGAAATTCCTCCGGTGACAGATTGCCCTGAAATTCTGGTAGGTCAATCCTGATACTTTTCTCCCACGAATGAGAGTCATGGGTTCTAGCCACGATCTCCCTACCCTTTCCCTGTTGATGGTAATGACCAGCAAAAGGGTTGGAACCTTCATCATCCGAAAAAGCCTCCTCCTCCTGAGGATTAGGTCTAACAGGACGACGGCGAGTCGGATTCCCAACTTCTAGGGCCTCAAGGCGCTGCATGACTGCCTCGAGTGTCAACCCTATCCGCTGAAATCCGTCCTCAATCCGAGCTTCTCGAGCGACTTCATCCCGCTCATAGACTTCGTCAAGATCAGCCGTACGGTTGCCTCGTCCACCCCGACCTCCAGCACGTCCTCTGGCAGCCATCTCAGGATTGGAACTTGCAGCTCTGATACCAACTGATGCAGCGCAGCCTGTGGAAACGAAACTGATCGTGCAAGAGGAACACAAACAATAAGATCGACCCGGAGGTACTCCCTCCTTAAACGATCAAAATATGAGTAAAACTCGTTTTCTTTAATTCAATAACAACCAAAGTCTGCCGTAGGGCTTACAAGCATATAAATAAGGTCAAAGAAACCCTAATTAACTTAGGAAACCTTTAAGGCCGCTAATCAACCCTAAATCGGAATAAATACGAAAATTACTAAAAAAGGAAAGTTCTGATTTGACTAATAAATCAGAAACTGGAAAGAATTATAAGGTTGCCAAAACAAACGGCAAATAAAGCAGAGTTTCCTAACAAAAGTTATTAGCGATCTAAATATTACTATAAACGGCAAAATTGGCCTTTTCGGGGCCTAAACAGCGACGAACGCCCGATTCCAATGGACCTTGCGAAATTCAGCCCATTCTGACAATGTCGATTCTTAGGCCTTTTTAGGCCTACGTGGACGCAACCGGTCCATCCACGTTGACGCAACCCGGTCTGCATAAAAAACGTATCCACAACTTGTCATGTCCAATTTTTAAAAATTTGCGTGTCAGAGTATCGATGTCAGTGCTACAAATTATTATTGTTATTTTTCTACATTGACGTATTGTGAAATGCTTCTTCATCTACGAGTACAGAAGTTTTGGTAACAATGCTAGGTGTGGCATGGGGTGCGAAAAAAGAAAGAAAAAGGATCTTGATTTGAACACCTTAGTCTCATTGAGAATAGAAAAAGTCTAGGTACACAACCAACCAACCACAACCCCTCACATATTTGTGGGGCCTACACACTACACTACACTACACTACACTACACTATAATTGTGTGTGAGTCCTACGTGTATGTGAGGGATTGTGGATTGGTTGGCTAGTTGTGTATGCATCATTTCTCGAGTGAATGTAAGGCCATCTGTAGTGGTGGTGTTAAATCCACAAAATAGTCCGTCACTAACCCAGTTAGCTAGCTTTTTCTCTCTTTTTGCTTGCAATAGTGTAGTTAAGGGGTGGTTAAAGTGTGTAAGAGTTGGGAAAAAATTGGCCCAGAAGTTAACTAGGACATGTGCTCTAGCTACAAGAAAAGAGAGAGAAGAGAGGAGAGAGACAGAGAGAAAAGAAAAAAAAATTGTGCCCTAAGCTCTAACACAACAGGATAGAGAAGGGATGAAAGAAAAAGTAGGACAGAGAGAACGGATGAAAGAGAGGTGAGAGGGGATGACACATCTGGTTATTGGTGTACTTTTTAACACTTTTACAACATTTTAACAACACCACTGCAACACTCATTAATTTAACAACACATTTTGTCATAACAACATATAAATGTGATCCACTTTTTACACTTTTGTGTCATATAACACCACATTTTTAACTACATCATTAGAGATGGCCAGTGGCGGACCCAGGAATTTGCTATAGTGGGGGCACAATTTTTTTATTTTACCGGAAACAAAATTTTACTATAATTCGACAAACGGTACATCGAGGCAGGGGCGGCGGCACCCTTAGCCTTCAATGGTCACATGACCACCCAAAGAAATTTTTTTTCCTTAGAATACATGTAGAAATTTTTTGGATACGGAGTTGCTACTCTGCATGGCTTGCTTGAGTCCTAAAAATGCATTTTCGGCATTTGATAGGAAAAAGTTGGTCCGTCTCGCAGAACTCTACCTGTCTGACTTTTCTAAGGTGGATTTAATGGCATTGGACATTCAACTTCAAAAACCAGGAACAAATAGTATTGAACATAAAGGCTTAAAGGGAAAGAGAAGAACAAACAAAGAAACATAACTAGCAGCAGAGCCAGAGCCTACACATCAAATAGCTAAATCTAAGAAATGAGAACACCAATCCACTCAAACATATAATATATTACCAGAATTTATATTGTATTAACTGATACAAACACCGATGACCGACAGGCGACAACCATGTATTTATATATGGCGAGAGAGAAGAGAGAGAGAAACTTGGAGGTGTACTGTGTATTGTTTGGTAGGCTAGGCAGCAGAGAAGACGTTGATGCTCAACGGCGAAATTAAACCGAACGGCCAGAGAAGACGTTGATGCTCAAAGGTGAAATTAAACCGAATGGCCGGAGAACTGATTGTAGTGCGACATTGAAATACCGATCGGCCGGAGTACTGACTGATTTTGGTTTGTATTGGGTGAATCGGTGACTGGGTTCTTTGGTTTGTAGCGGTGAATTAGTGAATGGGGTCTCCAAAAAGGAGAGAAGTAGGTTTGTTTTTTAGGGCTAACCCAGTAAAGCAGTAACGCATCTTTTGTTTTGTTACTTGAAAAAAAAATTTTTTTTTTTTTTTCAGTGGGGGCACGTGCCCCCACATGCCCCATGTAAATCCGCCCCTGGAGATGGCCTAAGTCATCCATAGGGCATGAGTGTCAGATCAAGGCTTCTTACTCTTCTAAGATTTTGGGTATTGCTTGATCTAAGTTATGGGGGAAAAAAAAAAAAATTCAAGCTGATTTACCCAAAAAAAAAAAAAAAAAAGTTATGGAAAAGCTTTGAAGACGTGAGCTTATCCTCAGGTTTGGATACAAAATTTAACGTGTTCATGGACCTTGATAATTTTATTCTGTGAAGACGTGAGGTTAGTTAACCATTGTACAACAGTATAAATCACAATTTTGCGCAATTTGTGCAGCTACCACCCGCACCTCTTCCTATTGCAGAAGGAGAGAACAGGTCTGAAGCCCAGCAAGGAACAGAGTCCCAACTCCCTCCAGTTGATCCAATTATAGACCAAGGCCCGCCAAAGAGAATGAAAGTTTGAAATTAAATACATACGCAACTGACATTTCCTGATAGAGTGGGTTATACTAATGGAAGAAAGAAGTCCTCTCTCCTCACTGAAATTAGCCATTTAGTCTCTGGTCTTTGT